>PVHP010038741.1:0-16761 GCA_004024765.1 Zapus hudsonius | reverse complement strand
TTTTTTTAAAAGAAAACACAGCCTGGGTGATAAAACATGCACTTGTAATCCTAGCACTTGGGAGGTAGAGGTAGGAGGACCAGGAGTTCAAGGTCATGCTTGGCTACATAGCAAATTCAAGGATCAAGGCTGGCTTGGGCTACACGAGGCTCTGCCTCAAAAAACCAAAACCCCCATTGGGCTGGAGAGATGGCTCAGTGATTAAGGCACTTGTCTCCAGTGCCTAAGGCCCTGAGTTCAATTCCCCAGGACCCACATAAACCAGACCCACAAGGTGGTGGCCCTGGTGCGCTCTCTCTGTATCTCTCTGCTTGAAAAATGAATAAATAAAATAAAACAAACAACAACAAAAAACAAAACCCCTGAAGGACTGGGGAGATGGAGATGGCTCAGTGGGCGAGAGAGCTTGTTGTACAACCATGAGGACACACCTAGAACCATTGCACTTAGAGCGGCTGAGACAGGAGTATCCCTGGGGCTTGTGGGCATGAACTGCAGTTCACTGAGGCAAAACAGCAATAGGATACCCAGTGTCTTCTGCGCGTGTGCACAGATCCGTACGCACATGGACATATGCCTCACATACAGTGCACAGACTACACACACGCCAAGGAAAAGGAATATACATGGGCCACCTTGTGGGTTGAATCTGATATTGTAAGCAGAACAAGAGTAACTCCATTTTATAAGCTAAGAAATCCATGTGAACTTTTACCTCAAGAATACAGAGTATTCACGTCACCACACGCCTTTAATCCCAGCACTCGGGAGGCAGAGGTAGGAGGATGGCTGTGAGTTCCAGGCCAGCCTGGACTAGAGGGAGACCCTGCTCCAAAAACACCACACAAACAAGCAGAGAGAATATTTGCATTCAGAGGATGCCAGGTGAATCTCTAGGCTTATAGTAGCTTCCCACATAGTTATACAGTTCAGTGCGCGGCAAAATTCCTATTCAGTTTCAGGGCCTTAACTCTATGAAGTAGAAACTCTACCATCTGCAGGTTGAAACTGGTACAAGCCAGAGTTCACCCAACTATGACATGCAGAGGTTAGGTATCTGTTTATATACAGCACTAAAATTAATGTACAACTTCAAGCCTAAACAGTTTCTATGAATCTTTTTGGAAAGATAAAGCTTGGTGGAGGGGCTGGAGAGATGGCTCAGTGGTTAAGGAGTTTGCCTGCAAAGCCTGATGCCCCGGGTTCAATTCCCCAGTACCCACGTAAAGCCAAATGCACAAAGTGGCACATGTGTGTCTGGAGGTCATTTACAGTGACAGGAGGCCCTGGCATGCCCATTCTCTTTCTGTCTCTCCAATAGATGAATAGATTTTTTAAAAAGCCTGGTGGAGAGGAATGCCTTTCTTAAAGAAAACATCTCTCCCGGCAGCTGAGGGCCAAATGTCGGTGTTCCGAGTGCTCCTTCCAAAAGGACTGTCAGGCAGGGTCCTGGCTGACGGTCTCTGTAATGGTTGAAGGTGAAGGTCCGCTGCTGCTGGCTGTTCCGATAACAGCTGCCTCCCCTCCACAGGGAAGATCAAGAAGGCGGCCTTTCCTCCTCCCAAGCCGCTCCTGCCTCTCGTGAAGGTCCTTGTCCTTTACCCCTCTGAGATATGCTTCCGTCACACCGTCTGCACCTTCACGGACTTTCTTCAAACCCACTGCGGAAGTGAGGTCATCCTCGAGAAGTGGCAGAAGAAGAAAATCGCCGAGATGGGGCCCGTGCAGTGGCTCACCGCTCAGAAGCAGGCAGCGGACAGAGTCGTCTTCCTGCTCGCCGACGACGTGCACGCGGGCTGTGACCGGGGCTGTGGCCGCGCCGAGGGCTCCCAGGACCTCTTCCCTCTGGCCTTTAACCTTTTCTGCAGCGACCTCAGCAGCCAGGCCCGAGCGCACAGATACGTGGTGGTCTGCCTGGGAGGGGCCCACATCAAGGACCCTTACGACGCCCTGCGTGTCTGCCCCCAGTTCCACCTCATGAAGGACGGGGCTGCTTTGCAGGCGGAGCTCCTCCACATCACGCGGAGAGAAGCACGTCCGTGAAGAGATGGTCGTTGGCCTGCCAAGCAGCCCTGCTCCCCTGGAACCCAGCAGAAGGGGGACCCCGACGCCTTCCTACTCCAGCTCTTCTGGGGACGACAGCTTTGTGGTGACTCGGAGGGTCCTGTTAAGGCTGCTTTAGAACTGGAGTCGGGGAAAGTCCTAGCTGAGCCCACAAAGCAGCACAAGGGCTCCCCACTGATAGATACTCCGAGGGCATTAAGGAATGGAGACTAAGCGCACAGAGCTCAGTCTCGTTGACACTTAATCCGAGACTGGTCGTTACTGAAAACTATTCCCATGATGAAATGACAAAACATCTCCCAGTCAAATGCCAGACTTGCATAGCCCATGTTCTACACTGCAGGCATAACCCATTAAGACCCATTAATGAGGAGAGATGGCTCGGTGGTTAAGGTGTTTGCCTGCAAAGCCTGATGCCCCGGGTTCAATTCCCCAGTACCCGCGAAAAGCCCGATGCAAAGTGGTGCATGCATCTGGAGTTTGCGGTGTCTGGAGGCCCTGGTGCAACCATTCTCTTTTCTCTCTCTGCTTACAAATAATTTTTAAAAAAAGATCTATTAATGAGCTGGGCATGGCGGTACATGCCTTTAGTCCCAGCATGGGGAGGCAGAGAGGTAGGGGGATCACTGTGAGTTCGAGGCCAGCCTGGGCTAGAGCGAGGCCCTACCCTGGGAAACAACAATCCGTTAATGAATACTGAAGCTTCCTAAGAGGGGGAGAGAAACAATCACTACACTTCCAGCCCAGCGGGAAAACAGGAAAATAGGAGCTGACAGTCACAGGGGACCCGAGACTGTATGTGTGACCACTGGACTGCACTTCCCTTGCCAAACTAGCTTCATGCTCTGACTGTGGGGCGTGTGACCTACTTTAAAGGAGCTGGGACCAAACCCAGAGCACTGCCAGGCAACTGCTCTGCCACTTAACTGTCCCCAGCCCGACAGGTGACTTCAAAGCACATCACCTGCAAACCCACTATCTACCGCTGCCCAAGGTCACCACCAGAGGTTTTTGGTTTGGTTTTGTTTTTGGGGGTAGGGTCTCGCTCTAGCCCAGGCTGACCTGGAATTCACTAGGCAGTCCCAGACTGGCCTGGAACTAACAGTGATCCTCCTGCCTCTGCCTCCAGAGTGCTGGAATTAAAGGTGTGCGCCACCATGCCTGATTTCATCAAAGTTTTTGTTATTATTTAACTTTTCATACTCAAAACAAAACTTAATTCTTAAACTGAAAACTAGTCCTCTTGAAGTAATAATGTGAGCTACAATACTTATATTAACAAAACCAACCAACCAGGACACCCAGATGCAGCATTCCAACTCTTTCTTTTTTGTGTTTGTTTTTCAAGGCAGGGCCTGCCTCTAGCCCAGGCTGACCTGGAATTCACGAATGGTCTCAGGTACTCTCAGGCTGGCCTCGAACTCACAGTGATCTGCCCACCTCTCTCTCTCAAGTGTGGAATCAAAGGTGTGAGCCTCCATACCTGGCCAACTCTGCTTTCTCAAAGCACCTTGATGCAGACAACGTACTTCCATCAGCATATATTTTGTGTGAAGACACTTTATGAAGTGCAGTGAATCTGCTTTGGTCTCAGTTTCAATGGCCTGAACTCTGTTTGCAGGCAGAGCGGCCGGCCACGCCACTTTCTAACGGATGCAGGATTTGGGGGGTCAAGAGGGGTCCCCCAACTTATAAACTCCAATTTTGGGATCTTATCCCACTTTAGTCAAAGAATTGATAACGTGGGTTGAAAGGATCAAAATGGCCATAAGAACTCCATTGTGTGCTCAGCCCTCCATCTTAGCTTCCTACTCCAGCTAACAGACAGACCTCAAACAGATGTTCTCATAAAAGACATGTCTCTGTGCCTAAAGATACTTTGCTACCCCTAGACTCAGCCAGCAGATGATAAGATAGATAAAAGGTCCTTGACTGTCTGCGGTCAGGTTATTCTGACACATCAAAGCCACGCCTGCAGAAGCTTGGAAAGTTCCCAATTGTGGTTTTTGCCCTTAAATACCCAAAATTGTAACTGTCCCCTGTCGCATTCCCACAGCTGCTGTGCCAGTGTGTGAGTCCGATAGCGGCCCGAGCTCGAGCTTGTAATAAAGATCCTCGTGTGCTTATATCAGACTTGGTCTCCCTGGTGGTCTCGCTCCTCGGGCACAACAGTTTTGAGAAGGATAAATCATAAATTACTGAGTTACACACACACACACACGGAAGATTGAACCTAGAAGCCCCTTCAAAGAACAGAACAGAGAGGAGTAAGAAAGACGGCAGGACTCCGAGAAGTCTTCCCCTTCTCCCAGCCAGGCTCACTCGTGGATGCCAGGTCCCTAACGAACTGCCTGAAAGGAGCCGGCTTTCTCCCATTTCTCCTTCATTATTGCGTGTCTTAAGGGAAAATAACCCAAAGACCCACATGAAGCCAGGTGCATGGAGTGGCGCATGTGTATGGAGTTTGTTTGCAGTGGTGAGAGGCCCTCGTGCTACAAAACAAACAGGTAGAAGGTTGTAACCTGCAGCATCCAGCTTCACAAGCAGGTATCTTGTAGCGGGAGGCAGAATGTCTACTGTAGCGAAGGCTGGCTGACTCGGTTTACAGAAACATAAGTAACCTGTCTGCTCTTCAGTAGACACTGAGGATGCTTCTGGAAACATGAGACTGAACAGGCAATTGGAAAATGAAGGCATAGGTCCCAAATCACACTGGCACAAGTGAAAACTCTCTTGCTCCACGAGTGGATTCTGCCTGCTCTTAACCCGCCGAGCAGCCAGGGGTGCCTCTTACCAGCCACCGTCTCTTAGATGCTCTGAGCCCATCGCTCGTCCCTTCTCCTTTCTCCAGTCTTCCCAGAGCCAATGTAGACAGAGAGACTGAGGGAGCACAGCCAAGGTCAGGCTTCTGCCCACCCCCCCACTTCTCAGCCCAGGGCTGCACTCACCCCACACCTCTTCCTCTAGCCGGGGCTCGGGAGGCGTTCCCTGGGCCTGGACCGCTGCTGGCAATGGCTGGCTGTAGTGTTTCAGGTTAGAGTTAGCTTTCCTAGATTCTTCTGGAAGAAAACCAGGTGGAGGGAGGAGGAAGTAATTTCGGTAGCCACCAGGTTGATCTGTACAACACAAGCTAACAACTCTACATTATACCCAAATCATCTACTTGGCTTTAGGAAGAAGGCAAGATTAAAAAAATATATTTTATTTTTATTTATGAGAAAGGGATATGGGTGTGCCAGGGCCTCTAGCCACTGCAAACCAACTCCAGACCTTGTGCTTAGGTGGGTACTGGGGAATCAAACTTGGGCTTTGTAGGCAAATGCCTTAACCTCTGAGCTATCTCTCCAGCCCAAGATTTCTTTTTGAGGTGTTGTTTGGGCTAAGTAACAGTTCTCTTTCCTTAAGCCTACCCCGGAGCACACTGAGCCACCAAAGGAGCCCAGCCTAAAAGCTTTGCCTCCGGAAACTGAACAAAACTGAGAAATAAAAACCTAAATCAAGCTGGCCTGGTGGGACAGCCAGAGACCACCTAGTGAATTCCAGGTCCGCCTGGGCTAGAGCGAGACCCTGCCTGGGCTGGGGGAGGAGAGACTTGGAATTCCAAGGGGACAGTCACTATACAGGATGGGCAGACAGAGCTCTCCTGGAAAACTCAGTTCCTGTCAGCCTCTCCCCCAGTGGCTGCCCCAGACAGACAGCTTCGTCTGGTAAGGAGGTTCAACATTTTACATCACTGAGGGCAGGTTGTGAAAAAGGCAAGAGGAAGTTCTCATTGTTCTCGAAAGGTCTGGGCGTGAGGGTCGGTCATAATTTCAAACCAATGTCATTTCCTTATTTATTTCTGAGAAGGATCTAGGTGGATAGTCTTTCAGGCCCAGCCAGGACGTGGTTTGGGATTCAGAGGTGACTTCTCCCCATAGTCACCACACGAAGGCCGCTCGCTCTCGCAGCATGCGGGCACCAAAGCGCTGCCACTCTCGCTGGTAAATCCACAGCTCCTGCGTGGTGTCCAGACAGGCCAGCACCGCCCCGCCTTTCCACGCGATCAGCCGGGGGTCCATGTCCTGAGCAAACGAGCAAGGGTGGACAAGATACTTTAATGGGGGAGGGGATCCCTGCTGGGATACAGCCCTACCTAGCACACGCAAGGCCCTGGGTTCAATTCCCAGCACCACCAGAGCAACGAAATTACAAGTCACACACGTTTCTGTTTCAAGCAAGTAAAGACATACTTTTATTACTAAAGATGCTAATCTTCACTACTTTACAAACAGGCCCTGTACTTGGAAGTGTGAGTAGAATAGATATTCTTCTAAGATATTCCCAAGAAAATGAAACCAGAACATTGCTGAGAACTGTAGTAATATTTAATGAAATGCAGACACGTGGTGCACATGTCTATGATCCCAGGATTTGAGAAGGAGAGGCAGGAGGGCCGGCAGTTCAAAGCCAGCCTCAACTACACTGCAAATATGAGGACCTTATTAAAAACCAAACCAACAGAGTAAATTTCAGAGCAAGTTGGTCTACGTAGAGAGACACTGCCTCCAAAAAGCAGAAATCAGGCTGGAGAGACAGCTCAGTGATTAAAGCATTTGCCTGCAATGCTTAACAACCCAGGTTCGATTCCCCAGGACCCATGTAAAGGCAGATGCACAAAGTGGTACGTGCATCTGGAGTTCGTTTGCAGTGACAAGAGACCCTGGTGCACTCATTTTCTCTCTCTCTCTCTCTCTCTGCTAATAAATAAATTAATTAAAATAAAGTAATAAAGATGACCCATGGAGGAGGATATCCAGCGGAGTGGGGAGGGGAGGGCAGCGGGGAATTGGGGATAACAACTCATTGTTTGCCCACTAAATGTTGTAACTCATTATGGACAATAAAAAAAAAAAGAAGGAAGAAGAAAAAAATAAATAAAATAAAGTAATAGAAAAAGCCAAAAAAAAAAAAAAACAAAAAAACAAACAAACCAACCAAACAAACAAGCAAACAAACAAACAAAAAGGCTGGGTATGGTGGCGCACGCCTTTAATCCCAGCACTAGGGAGGCAGAGGCAGGAGGATCGCTGTGAGTTCAAGGCCAGCCCGAGACTACACAGTGAATTTCAGGTCAGTCTGGGCTAGAGCGAGACCCTACCTCGAAAAAAACAAGTCAAACAAAAATAAATCCAAACCAAAAGGAAAAAGGCGGCCTCCACACAGTCCCTAGCCCAACGCTTGCTCTGCCACACCTGTGACCTGCAGAAAGTCATGTCCCTGCTTCCTGAAGCCCTCAAGGACTTCCCAGGCACAAGCCCAGGCCTCCATGTGCCCACACGGCCCGACTGCACCAGAGAGCACACACCTTGGGTCTCGTGACCACGTCGACATTTTCAATGACCCGCCTGAACGATGGTGGCATCTTGTTGAGGATCCTGTGCTGCAGAAACTCTTGCGCTTTATGGAACATCAAGCCACCTCCCACGACCAGGATGGAGCTGTACATCTTCTTCTTCGTGTCATCAGAGGCTGCAGGGACAGCGACACGGCCTCACTCGCCCGCTGCCCCCTCCAGCCCAGCCTCGGTCTCTGGCTCGGACAACTCTGAGAGCCTGCCCAAGATCTCCCAGAAACCCACGCTCAACTCTGAAACCAGGGGCTCTGCTCCCCCCCCCCCCCCAGTGTACTACTGCTACGATCGGGACCAGTCTCTAAGGGACCCTGCCCAGAGCACCCAGTCCCCAGTCCCAGCATGCTGGCTTCCTAGCCACACTGGCCTTTGCAGGCCTCACCCAGCCCTGGTGACTGCGACTTCCCTCCCTCCCCCCATCTCTCATGTGGGTCTTCCAGAAATCCACTTCAAGCTCCTTCTTTCTCCCCCAGGAGGAAAACACCCCTTATCAGCTCTCTGAGCCCCCAGTCAGGCAGGACCCTTTAATTCAGCCCTTCAGCTCCCGCTCTCGCCTGGCACGCTGGGTGAAGTGCACACCCCAGGGACGCTTACAGCAGCTGTCTATGCTGTGCAGGATGGCTTTGTCAAGGCCCAGGGCTTTCCCCTCAAACAGCGAGCCGGCGGTTTTCCTGGACATCAGTGCAGTGAGGGCCTCTTCAGAATCGTTGCCGGCCATCAGGCAGTCTCCCTGGGAGGACCCTAGGTCCATCTCCTGGGAATGCAGCCTTTCTGGCAGGTCGGAGGCCTGGCCTCGTAGATCCCCGTCAAAGCCGATGGGTTTGGATGCAGACTTGCGCTCAGCGGTGGCTTTTGCAGACTGTGAATCAGCCGACAGGTAAATGAGTCAGTGCTACGGTCCGACAGAATGCAGCTGGCTTTGCACCAGCAGAAGCCAAAGCTAGTGTGAGCGTGCGTGCGCGCGCACACACACACACACACACACACACACACAACTACTGTCCTGTAGCCACTCCCAGGAAACCTGGGCACTCCAAGCAGCCTCTGGTACGTATGCAAGTAGGCCCCGGACCTTTTACTACCCCTGGATGGGGGTCAAAACCAGAATCCAGACCTTCTTCCCTGTAAACTTAGCTGTTTTTTTTCTGAGGTAGGGTACTCTAGCTGAGGCTGGCCTGGAATTCACTATGTAGTCTCAGGGTGGCCTAGAACTCACTGTGAACCGTTTATTTTTGCCTCCTGAGTGCTAAGATTAAAGGCATGGGGCACCACACCTGGCCTTTTTTTGGGGGTGGGTGGTTGAGGTAGGATCTTACTGGGCTCCAGGCTGACCTGAAATTCACTATGCAGTCAAAGGCAGGCCTCGAACTCACAGCAATCCTCCTTCCTCTGCCTCCCGAGTGCCAGTGCAGGGATTAAAGCCATGCGCCACCACACCCGGCCTAAACTTAGTTTTTAAGTGAACGCTTCAGTGGGATTCATGGGCCAGCAGCCGTAACAGAACCTTCGTTTCAGATGCGATCTACTAGGTCCCTCTTACCACTGGGCAGGAAGAAAGACCAGGGCTTTCTTAGCATGTAAAAGCTATAATCTTCATTATAATTAAAAAGATTTTACAAAGTGCTACCAGATAAATATCCAGAAGTAGATAACATAAACAATGCATGCCAAAAGGTAAGTGTGTTCATTAAATTAACTTTAAAATAGATAGACTGGCCCTCGCAATACTGAACATTTAAAGGCAGACTCCATGTGCAGTTCTGAGATCAGGCCTGCTCAAGACCACGGCCATGCAATGATCTAGTCATACAGTGCAAACTTCTTGAGAGGAAGCTGTCTGCCCTCGCAAAGAACGGCCTCAGACCTGCTCCTGCTTGCTCTGTGTGGCCAGCAGGTAGTGCTCATCGTGAGGGTCCTCGGGGTCGCTCTGGGACCTGTGCTGCAAGGTCGTCATCTTCTGTCCCACGATTCCAAAGGTTGCTGGGTAAAACAACGCCATCGGAGCCTGAGCGTGGAGCAAAGAGGGTTAGCAAGAGGTCCTCTCTCCTGAAAAGCCACAGCACTCGACGTTGAACGGGGCAGACTCGCTTCGGGAAGAGCAACTACCGTTTTACAATCATCTAGTAAACTGAGTCACGGGCCTCGGAATCTGGTTTATAATTTCCTTGGAGGGTGGTACCCATCACGCTGTCCCTAAGTCTGTCCCAACCTGCATCCAACAGTGGCTGGAATGTTGGCTTGGGGGACGGTCGCCACACAGAGCTGCCACTTGGACCTCACAGTCTTCCCACTAAATCCGGATGCCTCTGGCTTTCCTGTACCCACGGACATCACACCTCTCCAGTTACCTGGAGTTTCTCGTCTCCCAGTCGAAACTGGTAAAGCAGGGCAGGAGAATCCGGATGTCGAATCTGAAACTCGTGGTCCTGAAGCCCAGAGATGTCCTGAATCCAGGGAAAGATGCTGTCAGTGACCCACCCGCTAGGAAAGCAGACGCACTTCACAGATCTCACACGCCACGGCCACCCTCCAACTCTGTACCGCTCACGACTCTGCTTCCCACTCAACCTTTCTGAAACCTCTGCCCTCAGACTGTTCTCTTCATGACTGATTAGTATGAACAATGCATTGGGAAGTATATGTCCTTGATTCCTGGGAAATTCATAGTCGTTTTTATCTTTCTCAAGTTTTGTGAAAGCTAGAGTTATGTTACCCAAAAAAAGTCCGTAACAACAAAAAGGTGCAAAGTGAAAACCCACCACAGCAACGAAATGGTTAAACCATGGTGACAATGAACACTGAGAAAGTGCTTCAAACTCCAGCACCTAATAGCCAGCAGTATTAATGCTGTCCCTACCTGATCTAGATGACAGAACGTCTCCTTAAGGTGCTGCAGGAGGAGGCAGTCCATTTTGTCTGTCAGCTGGCACTCTCGGTACGGGAAGCCTGCCCGCTGCATGAGCCAATAAAAACACCTCGACACGTCGGATCCCCCGTACGCCAGACAGAGCCTGGGGAGGGAGAGAGGCAGCTGCTCAGCCGGCAGGTAAGAGCGCACAAACCCACCAGGCACAGTGGGGCACGGTTTCCAGGGTGTTGATTTGAAGGAGGAAAGGAGAGAGAGAAGGGGAGGATGGGAGAATGGGCAGGGTGCCCAAGCAGCAGGAATCTGAGGGACTCCAGGGTGTCGGTGAGGGGACGGAGCCACTGTGGGACAGCCCGGCTGCCCACGTTCTAGGGCGTCAGTGCCTGACACTAAGACAAACCAGTCTATCTAGAGGTTTCTAGCATCTGAGAAGATCGATGCTCCTTACTTCTGCTGTACAAAAGGGATCCAGCCGGGCGTGGTGGTGCACGCCTTTAATCCCAGCACTCGGGAGGCAGAGGTAGGAGGATCGCCATGAGTTCAAGGCCACCCTGAGACTACATAGTGAATTCCAGGTCAGCCTGGGCTAAAGTGAGACCCTACCTCAAAAAACAAAAAGAGAAAGGGATCCATCACTTCCCTCACGCGGTATACTCCTCACTCATGAACACCACGTCCCACCACCAGCGTTAGGTAGCCAGAGAACTTAGACCCGAAGAATCTGTTAGCTGCCTAGTTCTGCTGTGAGTGTCATCTGTTTAAGACATGGAGCTCCTCTGGGGGAGCACAGTACAACCAGGACTCGCGGGGACCACCAAAAGGAATGCACGTGAGGAGGTTCCCTAAGGACTGGAGAGATGGCTCAGTGGTCAAGGAGCTTGCCTGCAAAGCCTAACTACCTGGTTTTGATTCCCCAGGACTCACATAAAGCCAGCACATGTTCATCCCCCCCCCACCCCGCACATCAGTAGAAACAATTGCAAAAAGAGGAAGCTCTCTAAGAGCAAGGTCCTCATGCTTGACCTTGCTGGAGTGCGTATTTCCGGAGTCTTGCTGGGTTCCTGCCATAATCTCTGACCCACGGTGCTCTGGACGCAGACCACGGCCTCCCCAGAGCCCTACCGCGTGTTCCGGTGAGACACCCCGTCCTCCACGCAGCACACACTGGTCTTCTGGTCCCCGACATCCACGATGCAGGTGCTGCTCAGACCACTGCCGAAGGCAGCACACACGGACTCCTGATGGACCACGATCCCTGCACAGCACAGCAGAGGAGCCGTCAGAAACGAGTCATCAGCAGGGCCAGGGCCTAGGAGTCTCCGGGAAAGAACGGAAGCAACGCTAAACCTTTCAGAGTGAGCGTCTCGAGAAATCACGGCGCTCCGAGGTGAGCAACGGCACGTACCTGAAAACCCCATCTTCATCAGTATCATGTTCACTAACTCCTTCACGTGCTGCTTGTTGTAGATGTCGGGGATGAGCAAGATGCACCTGTAGTACTGAAAAGAGCAGAGGAAAACAGACGGCCAAGCCGGTCTTCACCCCTGTGCTCTCCCCTGGGTCTCAGTGCGAACCGGAGATGAAGACAGGACACCTAGTATGAACGAGTCGGTACAGGGAGAAGTCCTAACACAGCCGGCTTGATTTCCAACAGTAGCCACATACGAAAGAAATAGAACATGAGCCAGAGACAAATGACAAAAAAAAAAAGACATCCCCAGCACCACAAGGCTGTGAATGCTTTGTGACACATGTGATAACAACGCAGGAAGGCACCCGCATTGACCAAGAATCTTACGCTGGTTGGGAGTTCAGCTCACCTTTAAATCTCTCAGCGGGATTTCCAAGTACTTCTGTATTGCATGAGACCATATGACTTCAATGTCTGCCAGAACAGCTGTGAGGGAGCCCCCAGGGCCTGGGTGAAGGTTTAACTGACCTCTCCTGATAGGCCAGTGGATATTGTAACAGTCCAGTGGGTTTACATACAAGGCCTAGGGAAGGAAGGGAGAGAAGTGCACTATCAGAACCTTCTCCAAGGGTTTCTGGATTCATGCCCCAAACGTTAAGGCCAGAAATCAGCATTAACGTTTTCTGAATGTCCCAGCTGCTCAGCGTAAGTATCTAATCATCTAGAAGTCAGCATGAATATCCAGTTCTTTCTCAAAAATATAATCCTGGGAGCCAGGTGTGGTGGTGCACGCCTTTAATCCCAGCACTCAGGAGGCAGAGGTAGGAGAATCACTGTAAGTCTGAAGCCAGCCTGGGACTACAGAGTGACAGGTCAGCCTGGGCCAGAGTGAGACCCTGCCTCGGAAAACAAGACCAAACAAAACAACAACAAATATATATATATGAATGATCATGGAATACTAGATGTATATGTACACACACACAATCATGAATGCTAGATATATATGTACGTACGTATACGTATATTCACATGGGATATTGATGGAATGCTAGATGCATACATGTATATAGATACATATATTTATGAACGATCATGGAACACTAGAAACAACCAGAACTTGAACTTGTTACAGGAGGAATTTCAGGTTTTCCTTTCTCCATCTAAAAAGCTTTCTACCTCTTCTCCCACCAAATATTCAGGATGATGAGATGTGTTTGTCCACTTGTTCCCAGAACAATGATCTAAAATTGCAGGTCGCATCTGCTTGTTGTAGGAACGTGCCTGGAGGAGAGAGAAAATCAAAGTTAGCCGAGTTTTCACAGGAGGGGAGGGCAGAGCTAGCGTGTTCTTTGTGCCTCTCACAAAGCAGAGTGGCAAATTTATTTATTTATTTGAGAGAAAGCGAGTACGGGCACGCCAGGACCCCCAGCCATGACACACCAACTCCAGACACAAGCACCCCCTGCGCACCTGGTTCCTTGTGGGCACTGAGCCACCTCTCCAGTCCCAGAGCGGCAGTTTTCATCCCAAACCAAGCTATGTGGCGGAATACTAGCTGGCTACAGAGAGACTCCATTGTCCCTCCCTGCTATCTTGATGTTTTCCCCCATGACTTGAACACCTAGGCTGTGACTCCCAGCTAGTCAAAACTGAAACTGGATTTAACTTGAAATTGAATACAAACTCATGTAAACCATCCTAGATTGGTTCATTATACTGAACTCTACTAAGACTACAACTTCTGTCAAGATCCTGGAATTATGCACATTCAGGCAAATTTTCAACAACCTGATTTAAGAAAACACCACTTAAATTATTTGGCTTAAACATCTGACACTGACTCGGGCATGTGTGAGTAGTTATGAAGGGGGTCTCTCTCTCTCTCTCTCTCTCTCTCTCTCTCTCTCTCTCTCTCTCTCTCTCTGGAACTTTCGTATTTGCACAGAGGTTTAGGAGAACAGGTTAGTTCAACGAAAGACCACCATGCACATAACTGTGGTTCTGAGGGACTGTGAAGGGACTGAGTTCTCTCTCTCTCTCTCTCTCTCTCTCTCGCGTGCAGTGACGCCAGTCTTAGCAGGCTAGAGCGCTGCCAGTCACAAAAGAACAGCACATACAATACATGACATCGCTGTGTTCTTCCTGCTTCCACACCGTTAGAAAGTGAACCGCAAGGCAGCTCGAGACAAGTCCTTTAAGAGGCACTTTAAGAGGCCAGAAAAAATGTACTGTTGGGGCTGGGAAGATGGCTCAGTGGTTAAAGGTGCCTCTTGCAAGGTCTGCCGGCCTGGGTTTGACTCCCAAGACACTCACAGAAGCTGGACCCCCCCCCCACAAAAGTCCTGCAAGCACCTGGCATTTGTTTGCAGTAGCCCCCTGCCCCATGTGCAAACCAACAGATAAAGCAAGAGACCACACACGCCAATGCCCCTTGAAGACCTTCCGGGGGACAAGACGTAGAGGTGGAAGACAGTGGTATGGCAATCCTGACACTGTGTGAGCTTGGCTGATGTACGCGTTAGCTTTTAATAAAGTTTGTCAGTGAACAGAATAAGCATATGCAGAACAACCATTTCTTTTTACAGCCACACAGTGTTAGTGTGCAAGTCCTCCTGCGTGCTGACGTGAGGTGCGTGTCCTGTCTGAAGTGAGGAGGCCCCACACAGGGCGACCAATGTCTCAGTGGAGACATCAAATTTGAAAAGGTTTTCTTCAAGGTAGGGGCTCACTCTAGATGGGGCTAACTTAGATCTCACTCTGTAGATCCAGAGTGACTGTGAACTCCTGGTGATCCTCCGACCTCAGCTGAGCTTAAAGGTGTGTGCCACGACGCCTGGTCACAAATTTGAAATATTTAGAGTGGACACAGAACTACTTGTGCATTGTAGACAACTCCGTGCATAGCTGTGGGAACGGTGCTGTTGGCGGACGCGCCTCCTGATCTCCTATACAACAAAGCATTGTGATCTGAGCATGAAGCAACTGTTCTTGACATTAATGCAGTAAAGCTAATTAGGAGCGGTGGGAAGTCAAGTACCCTTGGATTTTTAAAAAATATTTTTATTTGTAAGCAGAGAGAGAGAGAGAGAGAGAGAGAGAGAGAGAGAGAGAGAGAGAGAGAGAGAGAGAGAGAATATGGGTACACCAGGCCAGGGCCTCAACATTATGCATCTGGCTTTCCCCACATGGCTAGGCTTTGTAGGCAAGCACCTTAACTGCTAAGCTCTCTCTCCAGACCCACTCTTAGATGCTTTGATATTATGGCTTAGGTGAAAGCTGTGGGGAGTTGAGCTGAACACATTGTATTTACATCACGTATGATTATTAGTTTGTGGGGGCCAGGGGTGGACTGTCATGGTTTGATCCAGGTGTCCCCCACAAACAAATGAATGTGTTCTGATTGATAGATTCTCAGCTGACGGCAGTTTGGCTTTTACAACCTCGCTGGAGCTGTGTTGTCAGGGGCGGGCTCATGGGGTTCTAAGCCAGCTCCCCCTTGCCAGAGTTTGGCACACCTTCCTGCCGCTGTTTGCGGTGCTGTGGCGGAGGTGATGTCCACCCTCTGCTCATGCCATCGCTTTCCCTGCCAGGATGGAGTCTCCCCTCGAGTCTGTAAGCCTAATAAACCTATTCCTCCACAAGCCACTTTTGCTTGGGTTCTTTCTGTGCAGCAACTAGAAAGGTGACCACAACACTCTGCTTGCAAATAAAGAAATAATATTTTTTAAAAGGAGAGAGAGAGAGAGAGAGAGAGAGAGAGGACAGAATGAGTGTACCAGGGCCTCTACTCACTGCAAACGAACTCCAGATGCATGCACCACATTGTGCATCTGGCTTTACGTGGGCCCTGGGGAATTGAACTTGGGTCCTTAGACTCTGTAGGCAAGTGCCTTAACTGCTGAGCAATCTCTCCAGCTTCCCCAAACCCTGCCTTTTTAATTTTGTTTTGCTTTTTTTTTTTTTTTTTTTTTTTTTTTTTTTTTTTTTTGAGGTAGGGTCTCCCTCCAGCCCAGGCTGACCTGGAATTCACTCTGTAGTCTCAGGGTGGCCTTGAACTCACAGCGATCCTCCTACCTCTGCCTCCCGAGTGCTGGGATTAAAGGCGTGAGCCACCACGCTCAGCTTAATTTTGTGTTTTGTGAAGCAGGGTCTTCAACCTAGCCCAGGCTGACCTTGAATTCATGGCAATACTCCTACTTTAGCTCCCTTGAGTGCGGGGACTAAAGGTGTCTACCACCACACCTGGCTAGTGTGCTGTCTTGTTTTTTTTTTGATCTTTTATAATATACATATTACATTACATACATGCATACATATATGCATTTTTTTGGTTTTTCGAGGTAGGGGCTCATTCAACCTGGCCTAGCATTCACTCTATAGTCTCAGGCTGGCCTCAAACTCACGATCCTCCTAACCTGTCTCCCGAGTGCGGGGGTTAAAGGCGTGCACCCCCACGCCCAGCTTATGTTTTATATATAATTTTATGCCGTATTCAGAACAGTAGCTGCACAAGAGTTGGAGCCCAGGAGCAGCAGGCGACACGGAGCCTAGCTGGGCTTCCGTCAGACACCCTACCTCACTGATGCAACCCGTGACGGTGTCATATGCCTGAAGTTGAAAAAGAATGAATTTGAAGAAAAAGTTGACCGAACCTGTTCTGGCGACACAGGAATCCGCCTTGTTCCGTTTGACATCTTTTTGGACCATATTGCTTGGTCCACCATTTTCAGGCCATTTTGTCTCTGTTCATTGCTTTCGGGTCTCTGGAGAAAATGAAAGAGGGTCAGTATAAAGGACTCCACAGAGGAGGCTCTCAGTGGAACAGGGGCAGGGAGGAGGGAAATGGTGATGGCAACACATGATGTGTCCATACAGTTTCTACATGATGGCACACTCCTTGAATCCCAGCACTAGGGGGTGTGGTGCTCCCCTTTAATCCCAGCACTAGGGGGCCTGGTGGAGCTCTCCTCTAATCCCAGCACTAGGGGGCCTGGTGGAGCTCTCCTCTAATCCCAGCACTAGGGG
>PVHP010038740.1:0-16628 GCA_004024765.1 Zapus hudsonius | reverse complement strand
AACATAGAATTTGCCTGGTTGTATTATCTTCAAAAGTTCACGTGGAAATCATATGGCGGTGCCTAGAATCTCAGGGTAGTAACAATTTAAAAGTTTGGGGGTGGTTAGGAAAGGTGTGGCCCTCCATCTTGTATATTAATAAAGACCCAAAATTCAAAAGCAAACTTCACTGCATCACAATAAATACTAATGAATATTTGTAGTTTCCAACAGCCTAATGGGAAAAAATGTTAAGATGTATGTGGCTTGTTTATACAATGTTACCATTGTGTGTAAACATTGTGTTACAGGCACAGAGAGATATTCATTCGAACTACACATCCAAACTGATTTAGGTAGACATAAAAGAAAGACAGAAGCTGACTGTAGTGATTCTTCTCAAATATCATTAGTGAGCAGGCAAGGAGTGAATGTAGGCTATTCATATAAGCTTAGCAGAGATAATCATCAAGATTCTGACAATAAGACAGGTGACTTTTAACTTTAATTATAAGTAACAAGACATCAGCAATAGGACTGCTAATCCAAAATCTGCAGACAAAGGCGGGATGTTTATTCAAATAAGAGAAAATAAAACTGCTCGCGAGAACAGCTTTCTCCCAGTCAGTTCATAACACATCCTATGTGGCATTCAGACTGATAATGAGGGAAACCACGGAGGATACCGTATTCCTAGAAGCAGTCCAGGACTGAAGTATACTGTTAAAAGTCATTCTGTTTCTGTTTTGTAACATTTATTTTTTCCTTTATGAAGAAAAGGAAATTGGTAGTTGCCTTTTTGTACCTATCAGGGCTAAACTATTTGTTGTTTAATAGAATGATGGAAAACACATCCACCAAATGCCCAATATTAAATTAGGTATGCATTCCTTACATTAACACTACTCAATATGCTCTTTGATTTCATTCGTTTGTATCCTACATTCTTGTGTCTATTCAGGTGAATGCTTTATGTTTTAGAATAAAGAGACTTTCATAGACTCATTACATAAAGCATTAATAAAGCAGAAATGAATAATTCAAGTCATGGTTGCTCATTTCTGTCTGTCTCTCTCTCCTTTCCTCCCTTCCTTACTCTAGCTCTCTCTCCCTTCTTTTCTCCCCTCCCTTCCTCTTCTTCCTTCTCCTCCCCCTCTGAAATAATCAGCTTTTGGTCTTATCTAAGAATATCCCTGATTTTTTCCATCATCTGTCTTTATATTTTAATTTTTGTAAGTTCTTTCATCTAGCTGCCTTGCTTGGATTTTCTTCTTATAAAGCCGCATGTAGAGTTGTGCAGTATTTCTGTCTCTTTTCACTTTGTTAGTAGGTTATTCAGTATTAATTGAATATACAAGTTTTGATCAATGTATTCTTTTATTTATTTTAAAATGCATTTTTTATTTAACCAATACATTGTCAAAAATGCTTGCCCAGGCTTTGGTACACTAAATCTGTTTTTCTATTTTTTTTTTTTACTTCCATTTGGCATTAATCAAGAAAGAATTTTTCTATTAGTGTTTTTAGTTTACAAAATGTCCATTTATGAGAAAATTTAATTAGTAGAAATGCATTAAAACTCTTTTTAATTTGATAAGCTTAAAATGTGGCATTGGACCAGACATGGTAGCACACATATCTATAATCCCAGCAGTACCTGGGAAGAAGAAACAGAGGAATGAGGAGTTCTAGGTCATGCTCAGCTATGCAGATTAGGGAGATGTCAACTGAAGCTAGGTATGTGAGACCCTGCTACAAAGATAAGGTCAGCCTGGGTTACAGGAGAATCTGACTAAAAAAAAAAAAACCAAAGAAAAACCAAAAAAAAAAAATGTAGCATTTGAGAGTAAACTACATCACATGAAAGTGAATAACACAAAAATTCAAAGCTAGAAGTGGAAGGGTTTTAGATTGAGAATCCAATCCTTACAGACATCTAGTTGGATGTAGCAAAAAAGATAAATGCCCATCATAATTCTGGAAGGACACAGAGGTCACTGATAATACAGAGTGGCTTTCTCTGCAGAGTAAAAAAGGTTTGACAAAGAATATTTTAAATTTTTCGATTCTAAACATTACTTGTGAAATTTTATTTATGAAGGTAAATTAATTCAAAATACATTTTAAATGATGCTCTACATTGAATTTATTGTGTATGTTTTTAAACAAACACATACATTTCAGAGCAGTAGGTAAAATAAAGCCCATTTGCCTGACATAGATAAGCAGCTTCTAGTAGCTACTAATGGGGTTAATCTGCTTATAACAAATCACTTTTAATTTGATCACAACAAAATTTCTAGAGGGCCTATCAGTGCTGGGTAGAGTTTCACTTGCATTGCTAATTTTTTTACAGAATATTTATATGAATCAATGTCGTCTTATCTCTGGAGAAGATATTTTGAAGTAATGACATGATAATATAAAGTGTTTGGGTGAATTGCCAACATCAGTCCTTTCACTAAAAACAAATCGCATATTTTCAGGTTTCAAATTATATCAAAATCCAACCATTTCTCTCTACTGAATTGATATACTATACCATGTTACCTTTTACTCTTCTTAGGATTATTTTAATACCATACTTCATTTGTTGGTTGCCTTAATATCTGTACCATTTATTTTTCATAATACCATAAAAATCAGAGTGGCTTCTATGCCAGTAAGAGGAGGCAGTATACAGAAACCTAAACTCAACTCTAAAGCTAGTTAATCAATGGATATTCATCTTATCAGCACAGAGAAGGGTAGTAAAAGCAAAACCACTGTTTCTTTTTACAGTAGCATCATATGTTATATTCCAAGGATCCATCACATCGTCTCTCCATTTATACTGTCAACGTGAACCCTAACACTTGAAAGAAAATTTTACCTAGTCCTCGGACTTATATTTCATTAGACATTCTTGATAATAACAGTATATCCTCAGACTGTTCCACTCCTCTGGTTTTAATATTCTACCAAACAAAAAACAGTGGGCCAACAATGAAAATGTATTGTTCCTTAAAAATTAAAGAGTTCATCTTAAAATGTTACTATATTTCAAAAGAATAAAAATAATTTAGACAAAGCATATAGACCCACTACTCCTTCCTACCCATACAAATAGAGTATCTTTTTTTTTCTTTTTTGTTCTTGGTGAGGTAAGAAAAAGGCATAGTTTAGGAATAAATTTCACACACAATTTAATGTGGTAAAATGTTGGACAATCATCTTAACTTTTAATTCACTCTAAGAAAATATGATAATGTGAGGAGCTACTGCTGTTTGTTTTTCCAATGCCAGAGAACCACATGCTTTGGATGAGAAGCAGTGTGCCACTCCCTCCCCCAAAAGATGGCTGAGAGTTCAGATGTGCCCTTACCTTGAAATGTCACACCTAGCTTTCAATATACACACCCTAGGGAACCACATTTTATTTGATATTTTGTACTTATAATCATAATTTTTGTGAACATCGTAATACATGAAATATCATAAAAATTGAAATTTAACTATGTTCCGATAACCCAAACCCAAAGAGTGGGGAATGAGGAACATACAAACCAGGACAGATGACTCCCTTACATTGTAGGATGATGTTTTGAGTATCTCAATGGGCTGATTAAGAGATCTTGTGAAATATTTCCTTAAAAGGAAGGTTGACCTTCTGGAATTTTTTCTTCAGTTTTTTTGTCCAGTAAACCTTTGCCCATAATGAGCACTTGTCCTATCACTGGCTGACCAATTAGCTGGGAAACATCACCCTGTTTAACATACTGAGATACTCTTTAAAAAAGACTATATCTGTCTCTGCAATGTTGCCTCTCACACATTCTAACCATGAAGCGAAATTCCAGACTAGACAGGATTCCTGGGCTCTGGCTTCTCTTTGCAATTTAGAGCTCGATTGCACATATTTAACACACTATAATATTGTAAGAATGAAGACAAAAATTCCTTGGGATCCCTGGCACACTTCCAAAGAAATGAGGTCATTTGTACAAAAAAAAAATTAGAGATTTAAACTTAAATTCACACATTCATATTCTAGTCACAGGGGGAAAGAATTCATAAGTCAGTTAATAATGCATAATTTAAGAAAAGTATTTTGAATACAATTAATATTTAAAATAAATTGTGACTACATTAATCATTTATTGCTTAAACAAAAGGAAAAAGACCATTTGATTTCATTCCTGGACATTCCTTCCTCCTCGACAGGATTACTTTCCCATCTCTGCTTCAGGCTGACACATAATTCATGGATTAAGAATCTCTTACATTTATAGATGGATAACAATTCTTATCAATTAGCCACACATTTCAGACAATACTTAGAAGTGATGCATTATAATAGACAACAAAATGAATATGCCAACAAAATAAATAACTATACTATAGGAATTGAAAGTTAAACACAGTGCATATTTTAGTGTTAAAGTAGTAAAAAAACAAAACAAAAAAAAAAAAAAACGTCATGAGTCCATAGGTTAATCTCTGTCACAGGATTCAGAAAAAACAAATTATGGAATTTCATTCTGCTGTTGGCAGTAATTCTAAGTCCAACTGAAGAAAAAAATATTTATGTAGAAGGAACACTGATTTCATAAGATAGATACACAGTATTTCAGGCACACATGTACACACACACACACACACACACACACACACACACACACAGGTATTTTATTTTTTACTTGGTAAGAACACAGCAGTCCAAGCCAAATTCTGAAGAGTGGCACTTTTGCAAAGCATGTGAACATTAAGGTCACCAACAGCAGGTTTTAAAGGAGAGCACAGAAAAACCAGGCGGAGCAAATGAACCTCCACCCAGACCATATACTGGATCTAGACTAGGAGATGAATGTGTATTGAGACGTTACCTACACTAAGCAGTGTGCCCAGCACCTGACTCCCACTTCCTGCTTTAATCCCGACAGTGATCCTGCAAGTACTATTAAGTTACTTCTCCAAGACTGAATCTGCAAACACGCATGTTCTCAATCACTACTGCACTGAAAAACTCAAGTCCTAAAGGTTGTTAGTTTTGTTGTTTTTCCCTTACAGTTAGAAAGTTCAGCCATACTCAAAACATAGAAAGCTTTTTTGACCTGCCGCCACCTAAGATTGTTCATTTAGTATGTTATGTATCTAAAGAATATTAATCATCACAGACTGTTATTAGGTAACTGAATTAAACCATGAGAGGTCACACATTAGTAGGAATATATATTTACCAAAGAACCATATAGTTTTGAAAGCAGTGTTCCTTCACAACAAAACACAACATTGAAGTGTTTTTCTTTTTATTTCATATTTATTTCTTTGAGATAGAGGAAAAGGGAGACAGAGCAGGAGTATGGGCATACCAGGGTCTCCTTCTGCTATACATGAACTCAAAATGCTTGTGCCATTCTATACATTTGGCTTTACATGGTACTGGTAATTAGAACCCAGGATGTCAGCTTTGCAAGCATGTGTCCTTAGTGGTGAGCCATCTCTTCAGCCCAGCCCTGAAGTTCTGAGAGTTCCTATGGATGTGATGAAGCATGGTCCATCTGCCCTTTTTCTGAGATAGCCTCTCTAATCCACACAGTGCCTTCTGGGAGGATCAGTGCTTCAACAGACTGATGACAGGAGACAAATTCCTATGTCAGCTAGAAGAACTTGATGATCTAATCTAAGCTATTGACTAAATGCAGAGTAAACAACATGTGGGCATGAGAAAGCTCAGTAGGTCCATTCTCACAAAACTGACTTATGTGTTCAATGTTTTTCAAAATTTGATGAGTCAGCCAGGCATGGTGGCGCATGCCTTTAATCCCAGCACTTGGGAGGCAGAGGGAGAAGGATCACTGAGAGTCTGAGGCCACCCACAGACTACATAGTGAATTCTAGGTTATCCTGGGCTAGAGCAAGAGCCTACCTCAAAAAAATACAAAATAATAAAAAAAGAAATAAATGTTTCTAAAATGTATATGAAAGTGAAAAAAGTTATGGTAAATAAAGGTGATTTTTAAAAGAATGAAATTAGACAAAATGCATTACAAGACAATAAGATACTGGTTGAGGACAAATAAATGAATCAGGACCATACCCATGACCCCCACACAAAGCCATCTGACCCAATAAAGGCAAAGAAACAACAAAGATGTCTTAACTGAATAAACATGAATAGAGGAGCTTGTCATTTCCCTCCTATCACACACAAAAATGAGTACCAAGAGGATCAAAGATGATAATAGAAAGCTCATGTAAAGCCTTAAGAAAAACACAAAAGAGAACCTTTGTGACTGAGAAGCAGACATGAATCACACAAAGCTGGAACTATGAATGGCAAACAGGCCAGTTGCATTAATATCAACATGAACCACTTCTTCCCATCAAAACACATACTGCTAGGGAATGAGAAGGAAAATGCAACCTGAGAGAACATGTCGGAAATACATACCTCTGATGAGAAATCTCACCAAAACCATCCCTATGTTCTTAGAAAGAAATAACAAATACAAATAATCTTTAAAAAATTTCTAAGAGAAATCTTTAAAAACTTCACACACACATAAACACAAAAAAATACACAAATGTCCAACATCATTTGTCTCTTGGAATATACTAATTGAAACCACAATGAGATATCACTTCACATTCAAGTCAATTGGCTGAAAGAAACAGCGACAATACCAAATGTCGGCGTGGATGAGGACAGCTCTGGCTCCCATGCTGCTGAGGAGACAGTGAAAAGGTGAGACCACTTCAGAGAGCTGCTGTCCAGTTTCTGTAAGACACACAGAGCACCTCAGGTGCCAGCATCTCCCAGCCTCAGCACTGACCCCACATAAGTGGAGACAAATCCTTGGACTCAACACTCTTCAGTTTTACTCAAAAACAGCAAAGAGCTGGAGACAGAAATGTCACTCCGTCGGTGACTGACTCTGAATTCACAGAGTGGAAACTCCCCCCAAGCAGAAAGACATAGTCAGCAACAAGCAATAGCCCTGATGAGTTTCCAACTTGATAATTTATTTTCTAATCAATTTTCATTAATCTACGAAGATGCGAAATTAATGGTGTCAGAGACCAAAAGTAGGTGTTTATGGAGTGGGAGAATATTGGGGTGAACTAATCAGAAGTGACCAGGAAAGCACACACTACTGTGGCAGAAATATCCTATATTTATTTGGCAGGAGGTGTTTAACAAGTGGCTGCAATTCACTAATTATACATTCAAGTCCTGTGAGTTTTTATTTACTAAATTACATCTTAATAAAGATAGGATTTTTTAAGTATTCAAATTGTGGTAGAAGATAGAACTAAGCTCAAATCTGGTTGCATAATATTTTCTTTCGCGGCCTTTGAAAAATTCTTAACTTCTCAATTCCTTGGTTTTCTCATTCTTCACATGAAGTTGGCAACAATGCCAAAGCCACAGGATTGCTGTGAAAGTTGAACAGATCATGGAATAGAGTATGCTAAAAGTTTTTCATGATTAGTATTAATTCATGACTCATGAAAGCTTTCCAAAGAACTCTCCAAATAAAATGGCAGCTAAGTACTTGTATGATTCTTTACCTAAACCTAGTTTCTTGCCAAAATAGGTTGCAACAAAAAGCCTTTTATGACACTGTAATTATGATTGTGAAAACAGTGAATATTGTAAAATTGCTTTTCCATGGACCATGGTAAAACAGAATATTGAACGTGCAGCCACAATAATGGAAAATTATTTTAAAAAGTCACTATCACTTAGTTCTCACCAGCACCAAGTCTTCCTTGAATTAGGTCAAATCTGACAATTAGTTTCGTACCGAATAAAACTAGTCTTTCCCAAATCTATTGCCTGGAGTGTCAGTGCCAGCAATCATTTTATAAATATCAGTTGGAGCATGTTGTGACCCTGCTTAAATTCTTTCAGGACACTGAGCACTGTTCTCAAGTGACGATCCACATTTCTTTTTTTTTTTTTTCTTTTATTGTCCATAATGAGTTACATTGTTTAGTGGGCCAACAATGAGTTGTTATCCCCAATTCCTCATTGCCCCCTCTCCCCATCCCCAGTCACCTGGATATCCTCCTCTGTGGGCCATCTGGGACGATCCTGCCGCTTTTCACGCTTCCTTTGATCCTGCCCTCTTTCTCCTCTTCCTTCCCTTTACCTTCAGTTCAGATGCCTCATGCCCCAATTTTCCTGGTCACCCTATCTGATAGCAGTCTTCCTGAATCAATTCCTATTATATCACCCCATAGTCCTTTGCTGTCTTTCTATTCTGAATGTTTGTATCACCTCAAATTCACAGGTTAAATCCTAATGTCCAATGAGATGGTGTTTGGTGACATGATATTTGGTGTGGGAGGTGATAAGGTCACAAGCACATAAGCTTTCCAGAATGGGATTGCTGTATTTAAAAAAAAAAAAAAAAGGAACCAGGGGCTAGAGAGAGATGGCTTAGCAGTTAAAGGCATTTGCTTGTATCCTTGGAAGCCCAAGTTTGATTCCCCAGCATTTACATAAAACAGGACACAGAGTGGCACATGCATCTGTGTTCCCGAAGCCTACAACCATGTGAGGTGGACCACACAGCAGAGAAAAACAACAAAGGGAGGAAGGAAAAGACAAGCGTTCCAAAATATCTCTCTCATCCTCTCTCTCTCTCTCTTGCTCACTCTCTTTCTCTCTCTTACACACACCATACACATCAACATATAAACACAAATTAAGTAATTAAATAAATAAATAAATAAAATAAAATTTTCAACAGTCCCAGAGAGTTTCCTCACCCCTTTCACAACATAGAAAGACAGAAAAGAGACACCAAATCTAGCAATGCTTTGGTCATAGACTTTCTTGTTTCTTATTTTTGATTAGACAGCTCGTGTGTGATATTCTGCTACAAACTCAAACATACACTTTTTAAACTCTTTACATCTTGGTTGCCTTTCTCCCACCAATAGAATAACTTCATGTTCACCCACAGAATCATCTCTTATTTGAATACAGTAAATTTGCAGTAAAGAACTTTTATATTAATATAAACATTACATTTAAACGTGTACATGTGTGTTATATACATGGATAAACTTAAATCTTTCATTTTTCAGGTAGTGCTCCCAACAAATCCCTTTCAAGAACCTGCTTCTCAACCCTCACTCTAGACTATTTTCTTCTTCTTCTCACATCTAATGGTCAGTGTCTTTTGCTCTGGTAGGTAGGAAGTTCTTCCAAAACCACGATAAATTAAAAAGATAAAGGTAATAATAATACAAAAATCTCCTAAAATGAAAAGATTTCACATAATTGGAAGAGAGGTTTCCTACATTTTAGGGAAATTTTAGTAAGGAACCCATGCATAGCATTAGTTAGGTACAGATACTACATTTCAATATCTGTAGGTAGAATAACCTCAGCTACCAAAATATAAACACAAATAACAAACAGTTATCTTGAATAGCTTCATCAATGGCCCAAAATGAAAGATCAAAACCTTATTATTCATAAATCCAGGCTTATGACTAACAACTTCCGCATAGTAACTCATGAAATCTGGGGACCTTATAATTAGCTGACTTGCTAGAGTTATGGTTGAAAGCCACTTAAATCACATTGCTTCTCTAACGTTTACTCTATCTCCTCACTGGTTCATTGCACTTACTTGACACCACATTTGGCAGAATGAACACATGGCTGAAATTTTCTATTTATTTTTATCACTTGTACAAATAATGTTCACATATCACATCTGTATCTTCTTTTGCCATCTTTGATATTCTTTAAGACTTATCACCTACTATTGGAACAGGCATATAACCAATAACAGAAAATCACTTATTTAACAGTCACTATTTTGCACAATTTTAAAATTCCTGAATTTAAAATTTTAAAACATGGGGGCTGGAGAGATGATGCAATGCGTAATGGTGTGTGCTTGCAAAGCCTGACAGCTCATTTTCAATTCCTCAGTAACCACATAAAGCCAGACTCAGAAAGAGGCACACGTGTCTCAAGCTCCTTTGCAGTGTCAAGAGGCCCCAGAATGTCTCATCTTTCCCTCCCTCCCTCCCTCCCTCCCTCCTTCCCTTCTTCCTTCCTTCCTTTCTCTCTTTCTCTCTCTCTCTCTTTCTTTCTTTCTCTTTCTCACACTCTCTGTCACACACACCCATAAATAAGTAAGATATAAAATAAATAAAATGTAGCACATATTGCTCTCAAGTCATCCATTTCAATACATTCACCAACTAACTCTTTTCAAGAAGTATAATAAAAAGCCAAGTAAATAAAAAGCATTTCCACTTTCTTGTAACTCTCTCTTTTACACATAGATGACACAATGTTAGGACACAGATAAGTGACATCCAATATAACTGTGGGTTTAGAGACCCAAGAAGGCCCATGACCACAGGGCACACATTTAAATTTAGAGTATATCAATGTTGCTGGGCCTTGAATGGGGGCTCACTATATCTCCCTAATTGTTTTATATCTTTACAAAGATATAAAATTACAATTACTTAAATAGTTTCAAAATATTAAGGTACATTATCAAAATGCTATTGTTGCAGTTAATGAATTTCTACATGATAAAGAAAATAATACCGTAATTCATGAGACTATTTTCATAAGCACTATGTAATACTATCTTTATTAATTAAGTTATTCCTAGTTTCCTATTCTCTAAGGGTAAAACACTGCCTCAAACTATGAAAGATAATCTCAGCAAGGGTTATTGCTCTCACACAAATTCTACTCCCCCTGTTAAATCCACAGATCCTTGAAGCATTGAGATGGCAGGGAACAGACCAGAGGTTTAGTCTCAACTCTGGTACCTCTGGGTGATGATGATTGGGTCATACCACCTCTTTGGACAAAGCCTCCACATCTTAAAATCTAAGCCATGATGCCTAGACTCCTTGAGGCATCAGTACAATTTGTTCTTGTTGTTGTTTTGAGGTAGGGTCTCCCTCTAGACCAGGCTGACTTGGAATTCAGTATGTAGACTCAGGATGGCCTTGAACTCAGGGAGATTTTCCTCCTCCTCCTCCTGAGTGCTGGTATTAAAGGTGTACACCACCAGGACCGGATCAGTACCATCTTTTTGATGACAGCATGCTCCACTGATGCAAGCTGCAGTGCTGTTTCTAGTATTTCAGGGTAAAATCCTTTGAATTTGATAAAAACTTTCTAACGAATCCACCTTAATTCACAAGGGTATTCATTCGCAGAGGCTTTGGTTCCATCATGGTTTACATATTTTTACATAGTTTCTTAATGTGAGTTCAAGTCCTATCTCTAGGTATGATGAGCTGGCTAAAGCCCTGCAAGCAGAGTTTGGGAGCTTTTGGGCTACAACAATTTTGGCCCTCCCAGCCTGTCCCGCCCCCTCCTACAGGGCAGGAACCAATGGAAGAGCTGAGCTCAGAGATGCACCATCAGTCCTCACAGTGGAGTTTCAGGGGAATCCACAGGTAGGTTGTGATTCAAAGCACACATGTATCCCTCTGGGGGTTCCATTTAGGAAAGCCATTTTAACAACTTGACTTTTTTACCTTCTTCTGTCATCTTTGAAATGTGACTTTTTACACAGTATTCAAACAAAGGAAACAAACTGAAGTTTCACTAGTTCCTGACTGACTCCTCCTTGAGAAAAATTCATGGCGTGAATTGAGAAGTCGTGAGACCCTCAAGTACTGCATCCTGTAAAGCAGGGATCCACAAACAATCTACACATGGCTGCCCAACACAAAGGAAATAGACCAAGTATACTCATAGTTGCCAGGTCATTTCAAGCCAACAGAGCAGAGAGTAACAAGTGCACAACATTAAACAAATCAAAGAGCTCCTGGAGGTAACAGTAAGTCCCCCAGGAAGTTCAGAGAACAGAGAGGAGGTACACTAGTGCACAGCTGGAGGTGGCGGCAGCTGAAGGTGCAAAGACAGACATCATGAAGCCAGGGAGCAATGACAGATGGTGACGGGCAAACCACACGCAGCGAGAGTGCCAGTGAAGAAGGCTGAGTGATTTCAACAGGAATCTTTGTGGCTCTCCTATGAACCCCTAACAGTTGCTTTGCACTTCTGTAGGGAATCTTAGTTCCCAATGATTTTTCTCTTATGTAAGCATTTCCTGTAGTTAGTATTTAAATGTCTAGTCACAAATACCACAAAGGAAAGATGAAGAGGAACCAGATACTGTCTAATTTAAAATCCCGTTCTCAGCAAATACAAATCCCTTTCTAATTGCACAACTGAGTGGTTTTTTTCTACTTCTTCTTAGCTGCGTTTGTTTCCAATGTGTTAAAAGTCCTCAAATGAAGTGCGAAGTCAGATTATTAGTTACCAAATGACACATAAATAGCATTAGAATTATCAGAAACTAATTTGCCACTACAAAAAAAAAAAAAGCTTAAGAACAATTCTAAAATCAGAAATATGGGAGAAAGTACCTTAGCATGTTCTTGGATACTTGGACAAATGAGAACTTAAAAATACAAAAACAATAACTACAAAAATAAACTTCAAGTACAGGATTTTCTTGTGCCTTTTTTCCAATTCATAATCATAATTTTAAATTGAAATACTCACTTAAAATATTCCCAGATATCCAACTCATGCCAAGCCAATTTTCAAGTGCTATTTTTTAATGCTTGTATAATTTTAAAATATTTTAGTGTTTCTGGCATTAATGAGTAAGGAGATAAGAAAACATACTTATTGTGGTCAACTTCCTAGTTGCTGTGCAGAAAGAACCCAAACAAAAGTGGCTTGTGGAGGAATGGGTTTATTTGGCTTATGGACTCGAGGGGAGACTCCATCCTGGCAGGGAAAACGATGGCATGAGCAGAGGGGTGGACATCACCTCTGCCACAGCACTGGAAATAGCAGCAGGAAGATGTGCCAAATACTGGCAAGGGGAAGCTGGTTTATAACCCCAAAAGCCTGCCCCAACAACAAAGCTCTAGTAAGGTTGTAATTCCCAAACTGCCACCAGCTGAGTATCGATCATTGAGAACACATTCATTTGTTTGTGGGGGACACCTGGATCAAACAATGACAGTCCGTCCCTGGCCCCCACAAACTAATAATCATACATGATGTAAATACAATGCGTTCAGCTCAGCTCTTAAGTCCCCACAGCTTTCAACTGAGCCATAATACCAAAAAATAAACCTGTAATGACACAGAACATTCACACTGCAAAACATGAGGCATGGCAAAAACAGATCCAACCAATACAAGATTTGAAATAAGCAGGGTACCATCAATATCTAACTCCAAGTTCAATGATTCTAACCGTTAAGTCTCTTGGACATTCAATTCCGCCCCTCCAGCTCAGCTACTCACAATCCAGGAAAATTTCATCCGGTGCTGGCAGCTCGCCTTGGCACCCATCCACAGTCCTGGAATTCACTGGGTCTCCATTGCAACACACAGTTCATCCTCATGGCTCCATCGGGCTCCATGCAGGCAACCTTGCACACCTGCTTCACATGCCGATGGCCATTTTTCAAAAACAAAACTGTGTTGCAAATCCAATTACCCTCTCTTCTTCCATTTGCCATACTCCACAGAACCAGGTGGGCTACCAACTTGTTAATCCAAGGGGGAACAAAGTATTTAGGCCCTTTACTTCAAAGAGTCCACATTCTTCCTGTTGGTCCAATGCAGACCAGCTGGCCCAATCTCAATGGCTGTAATCTCTCAAACAATTGAGGGTGAACGGGCAGCAGTTCTGATCCAAAGATCTTTCTTTCTGTGCCATCTCCATCTGCTCACACCAGTCCATCTTTACGTAAAACAACCCTGCACAGGTTCCCAGGACCCAGGCAGGCAGAATGCAGCAAGCCTCTCACACAAACTGCCTCTGGCACAGTCCTGACAAAAGTTCTTTCTCACCCTCGTAAGCCAAACCTCACAGTCCATAGTTCTCATTATATTCAGGTCTTTAAACTCTGACCAGAATGATCCAATATGCTGTATTTACAGCACTGTGAGACGTCTCTTAGGCTGAGATTTCAAACCCGTCCATATTCCTCCTGCAGATCAATTCCAAAATGCCAAAGCCACAGAATCAGGGTTCTAGCAGCAACAGATGACCCCACTCCTAGTACCAAAACTGTTGCAGTCAGGTTTCTAGTTGCTGCACAGAAAGAACCCAAACAAAAGCGGTTTGTGGAGGAATGGGTTTATTTGGCTTACGAACTAGAGGGGAGACTCCATCCTGGCATGGAAAACGATGGCATGAGCAGAGGGGTGGACATCACCTCTGCCACAGCACTGAAAATAGCAGCAGGAAGGTGTGCCAAATACTGGCAAGGGGAAGCTGGTTTATAACCCCAAAAGCCTGCCCCCAACAACGCCCAAAATGCCATCAGCTGAGGATTGATCATTTAGAACACATTCATTTGTTTGTGGGGGACACATGGATCAAACCATGACAATACTAAATGCTAAACTAATGCCAGGAACATTTAAAAGATAGTAATTTAGGAAGGTAATTCACTGTAAAAATTTATCAGCAAGATTTAAATTTGTTTTATTTTTTTTAACAAGTATAAGACGGAAGAAGAAAGTAATGCAATTACATGTGTCCCACACTAGTGTTTTTAAAAATCAGTACCTGAAGTTGCTGACACCTTCAGGTCTGAGGACAGACAACACATGGTTCACTGCATTAAGGTACTCAAAAGGTCCATCTGCCTCCGCAGCTGCACAGTACATTATATAACAACCATTACTCCTATTCACACATATTAAAACTAAAATGAAAAAAACTAGAAAAATAAAATAAAGGATAATGAAAATCAGTCAAAGGAAAAAAATACAGAAAACAAAGCTAAGATTTTTATAAGGAAGCAAAAAAGATTCTCTGACTCCTCTTGACTTTCTAACTCACATTATCATATACTAAGAAGTCAGACAAAGTCAAAAATGTTTATGATTAACATTTGCAAAAAAAAGTGGAAGGCACCAATTATCACCACTAACAATCACCAGCAATAGATGAATGAATAAAGAAAATGTGACACAGACATTAAATGAACAATGATTCAGTTTTAAGAAGCAAGACAATTGTTCACATGATAAAAATGCTAACTAGAATTTTTTAAAGAACAAATATTGTAGGACTCCACCTGTGTGAGGTATCCACAGTAGTCAAAATAAAAGAAAGTGATGGTTGTTGGAACTGGGGGAGGAGGGTAGGGATGGGGGCGTTATTAGTGAATGGATATGGACATTGGTTGGGGAAGATGAAGAAACTCTGAGATGGACAGAAATTATCAGTGTACCACCAAGTGCTTCCTGTCACTGGACCACAAATTTAAAAATGGTCAAATGGAATAGTCTATGTTCTCTATAGTTCTCAAAATAAAAACCTTACTAATTGTATCTATCCTTCATATTCCTTCACATCTTACTTAAAAAGCATTTTCACAATATTTTAGTAACTATTTCATGCCAGTAGAACTGTGTCTTCAAAAGTCGTATTTCTTTACTATAATAAGTAAAATTGAAAATAAGTCTAAAACAAAACAGCAAGGTTTCCAATAAATGAGAATATGTATTGGGGAAGAGTGCAGGGACAATCTCATATGACAACAAATTTGGGTGAAGGTCTATTCCTTCCACCTGGGAGGTCAGTCACATGAAATAAAAACAATAAAGACAATGTGCCTCTTAGGCTCCGAGTTGTTTCCCACAACCACAAACTACACTCTTTCTTTTATCATTATTATTTTTTTACATTAATATACAAAGCAATAGGTTTCATTATGGTATTTTCATGCATATGACTCTTTATACTTTGTTCTAATTCATCCCCCACCTCAAGGTCTTTCTCTGTCCTCTCTCTCTCAGACTCTCCCCTGTGTCCCCTCCTCCTCCTGCTGTTTCCTTCCTTTTCCATCTCTCCTTCTGTCTTCATGGCACATAAAGTTTATTAAAGTGTGCTTTTTCAAATCACAGAAATTGCCCGAAGGCCATTTTACTGATGTTAGAAATCAAAGTTTATAATTGTCTATGGAAGAAAGGGGAAATCCCAGCTTTTACACACCACAAGCATGAGTGAATAATCAAAGTATTTTCATTGAAAGTCACTATGATGAGGAGAAAAATTATGCTACACAAAACAATAAAGTTCTGTCCATAAAAGTCATCATAATTTTCTGACTTTTTTTCTCGATAAATTACTCAAGCTCTTCTATAAAACTTCCCTTCCAATCCATCCTCCACAAGTAATTGCTTCATGTGGCTATTTAAATATACACATATAAAAACCCAAAAGGAAAAAGAATGTGTGGAGAAGTTTGCTAGCCTTACATTTTCAGATGAATTAACAGACTGATTTTTAATGAAATAGATATTCCACAATGAATGAATAAAAATATTTTAATGTGTTGGCATGCTTTTCAGCGGATTTTGAAAAAACATAATTTGTACAGGTAATGATCCTTCTATCTCTGTTTTAGAAATCCTGTACATATATGTATATGATATGCTTATTCGTATACTAATAATATATGTACATATATACATATATTATTAAGTGCTAAAATATAATGAAATAACAATAGGTATTCACTATGTGGTAGATATGTTGTATATAGTCATGTGTGCGATGCTGCAGTACAGTAAAGGGCCTTGTACTCGCTAACAAGTGCTCTGCTACTGAGCT
>PVHP010038739.1:0-16731 GCA_004024765.1 Zapus hudsonius | reverse complement strand
GGCTCCCTTCTCATTTCAACCTAACTGAGCAAATGTGTCAGCCTCTGGTTTTTCAGGAAGCTAGGCGATGCAAGATGTACCCAGTGCATGGCTGCCACAAGCTGTCTTCCTGATTTAGAAGACTCCAGGGGGAAACAAAAGCCATCTATAAAGGCCTTTTAATTTTTAACATAAGCTTCAGCCTGAGTCGTAAAGTGTATCTCCTTGGTCATCTCAGATCTGAAGACCATTCCCTAAATTCATCAGTGTGTAACTGCTGCAGCTGTGAGCCTTTGGCACCTGCAGGGTACCCCAGAGAGGGTCTCTGCAAACAGACGGGTTTATAGGCAGTGAGCCTAATGGCCAAAATCTCAAGATTTGTTTTTCAAATAAGTGCATGTGAAAAAAAAAAAAAAAAAAAAACTTTACCATGTCAATGAGCCAGAGAATGTGAGAATGTTCCCTTGGTTAAGAGGAGCCTTATGGGAAATCTATCTCACAGCCTCTGATTTAGCAATGTAAAGCAAAACAGATTGTCCTAGATTTAAATAACGGGAAGAAAGACTCAAATCTTTAATGAGTGTCATACCAGTGTTCAAATCAAGGACGCCTTCCAGCTGTAATGCTTCCTTCTAATGAAGGAACATTTCTTAATTTAGAGGCTAATCCTCAGAAATTGCCATGGAGGCCAGAACATTTCTTGGGTTTAGGTGGTGTGCCTGTTTGCTTTGCTCTAAATCCCTGAGGGCCATAAAATCAGCGAAGCAGGACTGGATTAGAAATCAGAGATGCTGAGCTCTGATCCACCTTCTATGGTCTGTGTTCCCTTTGGGGTCCCCAGTGTCATTTGTCACATGGGCAGGTGGTAAGTTGGCACCTGCCAGGCCATTGATAGAGACTGGGATCTGGACTCAGTGGAGGAAGATGAACAGCCCAGCCTCAGCTGTGCCTGTGAGCACAGCGGAGAAGATGAGGGTCACTCTCCTACTATCCTGATGTCAGAGTGTGTGAATCCCCTGCAGCTATATATAGGATGCCCAGGGCCTTTCCAAGGGTAAAAGGTAGTATCAACTTCTTCTTTTGCTTGAGTCCCTTATGAATGGCCATTTATTTCACCTCTCTCTCTCTCTCTCTCTCTCTCTCTCTCTCTCTCTCTCTCTCTCTCTCTCTCTCTCTCTCTCTCTCTCTCTCTCTCTCTCCCTCTCTCTCTCTCTCTCCCCTTGGAGAAGAAATTATGTTCAGAAAATATGATATGACACAAATCATTTTTGTTCATTGCAAATTTTTTTCATATTAGAACATCAGGATCTGTTATGGGGTCAAGTGGGAAACTTGGCTGCTTTCCTGCATAACACAGATGACTTCAAACACTTCTGGATTTTACTTGGACCTTAGGCATAGATGCAGATCTAGGTTCCAAAGCTGGCTCTGTTCTAAGTGTTCAATGCAAGGTGCCAAGTTAGCAGAGATCAGCATCTCCACATAATCCCCAAGTTCACATCAGGAATTATATTTGCATTCTAATCCATTAAATATGTACTAAGCTGCAAAGCATGGATGCACGGTTTTGTTCATGTTTTCATTGGTGGGCATATAGAATTGAGGGTAGATGGGGCACACAAGGAGGGGAGATGATGGCATCTGATCTGCAATCTCTATCAGCTAGGTTTCCTTGGGCAACAACAGTAATCCTTTTAATCTGTTTCTTATCATTCCTACAATGCCTTTTTACTCTACTTCCCTGTGAGGGGAAAGAAGGAAATACAGGACAACCTTTAAAATTTTTTTTGAGGTAGGGTCTTGCTCTAGCCCAGGCTGACCTGAAATCACTAAGTAGTCTCAGGGTGGCCCCAAACTCATGGAGATCCTCCTAGCTCTGCCTTCCAAGTGCTGGGATTAAAAGCATGAACCACCATGCCCATCCAGCTCAACATTTTAACCTTTAAAGCACAATGTCCTATTTGGAATTCTACAACATTCATATGTAGCATTCATACCTAGAATCTAGGTAATGAGGGAGGGAAGGAGGAGACTAAGCTGTGACTCTCAGGGACTTCCTCAGAGCTTGAGATGTGAGTTACTCAGGTTCACAGAGAGAAGCAGGCAAGCTTGGCCTGGAAAGGTCTGTTTTCATCCTCCTCCTAAAGGTGCCTGGAGGCAGCCTGATGTTTTGCACAATTGGTTTAGACTCTGTCTTCAACTGGTCAGATAATGTTATGACATTTGATTTTCTACATGAAAGTTACAGGTAATTAATATTACAGGGCAGGTTAAGGATGGGATTGGTTCTATGATTGAGTCCTGGTGATGCCCATGGGGGAAGGATAGACACAGTGCCATTCCTTGAGGAACTCCCACACTAGGTTCCTAGATACTTAATCCATAGGTGATATGGTTTAAATCAGCTCTTCTCCATGACTCACCCATAGCCCCCCTCTCTGAGGGACAATTTCCTATCTCTAGTTCCCTTATTCTCACAGAGGACCCCATCTCAGAGCTGGCTGTTCCTCAGCAGACATAAGCAAGGTGCTTCCTCCTTGTTTCCTTATGTGGGATTTGATATTTGCCTGAACATAGACAAAATGGCCCAAAGTCAAGTCTGAAAGTCTATAAAATGCAGGTGATTTCTCCATTTATATCCATAATATATCCATCCTATTTGTTAAATAAGAACTTCAAAATGTCAAAAAGAAAGATCTTTGAGAAAAGCATTTTTCCCCCAGAAAAACAAACCATATTCATGAATAGCCACCTGACAACCCCAACCCAATACATGGTATCATAATTTGAGTGTGGGGGGTATGTGTGGTATGGTATGTATGTGTGTGTGTGTCTGCATGATGTATACACATGTGTGTGCAGATATACATGCTCTGTATGTGCAAGTGTTGAGGCCAGAGGAGAATGTCAGATTTCTACCTCTATTGCTCATCTGTGTATTTTCTTGAGATATAGTCTCCTTCTGAGCCTACAGTTGCAATTTTTGGGAGCCCTGTGATTCCCTGGTCTCTGCTTCCCAAGGATTGGGGTTATAAATATTCATGGCCATGTCAATCTGTCCAGTGGATTCTGGGGAATCAAACTCAGATGATCTGAAGCCCTTCTGGGCCCTCTCAGACTCTCATGGTTGTACAGCACTGAACCTCTGGCCCACCTCCCCAAGCCAAGAGTCTTTCTAAATAATCCATCCCCCCAAACACACCCCTTTTGGGGTGCCACAATTCAATAATGACTTGTTAAAATACACCCCCCCCCCGGAGCAATGGTGCATTTAAGGAAGGCAGGACCACTTTGAGCATTGTAAGCTTCCTCTGACCCTCTAAGCGAAATCTCTGGCCCAGCTACAGCCTCAGCCAGCCACCTGCTGGGGGGAGATCTGCAGACAGTTGTCATTTCTCCCTGGCTGAGCATGAGAACTCAGCCCAGAATATGCATTTCATCCTGCCAAAGCGACAGAGTACCTCACAAGTAAGGTTCCTGTAAGAAACCCCAGCTATGCACCATGAATTTCTCTGGCCCTCAAGTAGAGATGGCAGACGCGTCACATAGTCTCTTGGTTGAAAGGAAATAAGGTTGCAAAGTGCTCAGGCCTCAGCTTGATGTCCATTCCATGAGGGGCTTCTTGGAATCTCCTCACATCCCAAACAGGCCACATGCGCCACGTGAAGTCAGGCCCCTGTCTCCCACTGAGAGGTACTGCAGACAGCATCTGCCTGCACAATCCATCTCCAGGGCATGTGCGAGGGAGGCAGGGCAGAAAGCATAATGTGAAACATAAAAAGTGCAGCTGAGACAAAGCGTTGCAATTGCAAATGGCCCTTAACCAGCACCAGGCCTCATCTGCTGGCGGTGTTTGAAGTCTGCAGACAGAGGCCTGTGCCAGTCCTTCGAATTCCTCTTACTGGAGCTCATCAGTAGTGGAATGCACAGACACGGAGCCTCCAGTGGGAGGTTGCTGTCATGAACCAAAACCAAGGTCCAGGTCCGTGAGATGGGCACTGGGAGCCTTGAGTGGGGGCCAGAGAACCACAAGGTGACCAGCAATGGTGCCCACTAGGCACAGCTGTGGCTAGTTCTCTTGTCTAGAGGACAGATGCTTAGCAGGGCATGGGGGGAGGGAAGGAGGAGACTAAGCTGTGACTCTTGGGGACTTCCTCAGAGCTTGGGACGTCAGTTATTCATGTTCACAGAGAGAAGCAGGTAAGCTTGGCCTGGAAAGGTCTGTTTTCATCCTCCTCCTAAAGGTGCCTGGAGGCAGCCTGATGTTTTGCACAATTGGTTTAGACTCTGTCTGGTCAGATGATGTTGTGATAGTTGGTTTTCTACATGAAAGTTACAAGTAATTAACAATACAAACTGGCTTGGTCTCCAACAGGACCAACCTGTCAAACCACAACTGCTACTGGATCAGTTGGGTCTCAGGGTGTTGTGTCTCTGGAACCTTCCTTTTCTACTTATTCTCCAAGAACTTTCAATGCAGTGACATGACACACTCAGGTCAGGAAGATAACTTGGTGTGTTAGGGAGGGTTCTAGACCAACCAAAGGGTTGTTCACATGATAAAAATGACGATTTATTACATTGGCTTGCACAATAGAAGGCAAGGTAGTCCAACAATGGCCAGATAGGCATAGAACCTAGAAGTTTTTCAGTTTAAAAAGATGGATGTCTCAATAGGCTAATCCAGAGCTGAGGGCCCAGCCAGGAGCTTCCTGGAGAGTCTTCAGTGTTGAGTCCTTGGTGAAAGGCTGAGAACACTGGAGTCTGATGTCTGCCATGGACACTCTTGCTCAGGAATATAAGGAACACACACACACACACACACACACTACCTTCCTCTCATTTTTTTTTTCATCTTGGCCCAAGCCTATTGGATTCTGCTTTCCACATTCATGGTGGGCCTCTCCCTTTTTCTCTGGAAAACCCATATCTCTTTATCCACTCTCAAAATCAGGAGAAACCATTACCAAACAGCAAAAACGGTTTGTGAAATTCTTCCCAAACTCCATAACCTCTTCAACCTACTTAAACCTTATAACCTACTTAAAATGTAATCACCAAAAGAAATCGTGGGAGTGATTGCTTTAATTTCCACCTATTCTTTCATTTATCCAACACGTATTGAAAAAAGTGTCATTTCTGTTCTAGTTACGGCTCAGTGCCTGGCCACACAGAAGTCCATGGAGAGCAGCATGCTTCTCAGCAGCCAGAAGCTCGGTTCCTGTGCATGAACCATTCCTGGCAAGAAGTTGGTGCATTTGTGTTCCAGTCCAACAACTTCTCATCTCCTAAAGAAAAACTTTAAACAATCCACTTATTTCAGGCCTTCAGTCTATGGCATTATTTAGAGATGCATGATCTAAATAAACTCATAGTCTTGTCCCTCTCTGTTCATCTTCAGGAGGTGTGATGATAAACTTTTGGCATATTCAAGGATTGATCAAAAGAGAACCTTTAAAAGCTGAAATGATGTAGGCAAACTGCATAGTGACCCTTGCACTGAAGAGGCAACAATGTCTGTGCATTCTACAAACTGTGCCCCCGCCCCTGCAGAAGACTATAACAGGTCTATTTTTGATGAGACCCAACCTAGCAACACAGGACAGGCCAGGGAGCTTTAATCCTCAATCATATTGATGGAGAGAGAGTCATCTAGTTGTCATCAGCTGAGGATCGATTACCCAGAACACATTCATTTGTTTGTGGGGGACACCTGGATCAAACCATGACAGTGATCATCTATCTCTCTGCTTCTCACTCTCCTTTTTGGCAGCACTCACAAAGGCTAGCAGGATATGTCCAGAACCCTCTTACACCTCGCTGGCTCTACTTGAATCTCTACATGCATATCTCATGTTGGGATCTGAGTCAGTCTCTAGTCAGTTTCTTGTAAATAACATAGAGTTTGGACAAGTATTTCTGTATTTATTCTATCATCAGTCTCTGCTCTTCAACGACATGATAGCCACTTATTCATGTATTAGAATGTATTCTGACACTTTATGATTTTGTGTTTGCCTTTTTCCTAGAGTTCCCCCACATCTCTGTATTGTTTCTTTCCTCATTATGGGTGTTTAGTCTACAATGTCCATTTAGTCCTGTTTGGCGCATGTATGCATGCGTGCATGCGTGCGTGCGTGTGTGTGTGTGTGTGTGTGTCCGTGTGTGTGTCTGTGTGTCTCTCTGTGTGTGTATGTGTGTGTGTGTGTGACTGTGTAGGCCACAGTACAACCTTGGGCACTGTTTGTCTGGCTCCCCATTGTCAGATCTCAGCTCATTCTTACTGCTTTCTGCCAACTGCTGTGGCAAGATGAGGGTCCAGCCTCTGCTCTTTCCTTTCCCTGCCTTGCTAAAACTTCCCCTCCAGACTGTAATCCAAAATCAACTCTTTCCTCCCATCATCTGCTTCTGGTCAGATATTTATCCCAGCAATGCGAAGGTAACTACAATATTAGTTTACTATGAATATTGCAAATATTTATACTGTGTAATAAAGTTATGATGTCAGTCTTATAAGTATAACCAATAAAATGCATGTAACTTTAGTGATCTCAACCTTGCATCTTAAAAAATAATGTGAATTCTTTCTTCTTCATCAAAAGAAAATCTCACATTTTTCCCTTTCCTCTGTGAACTGACATATCCTTCCCACTAAGACTTTTATCTAAAATTTTAAGGTTAAAATGATTATATTAATCACCTTGGCATATCAATATGGGACTCTAAATGTTAAAATTGTCTTCTGAATTGCATTAACATAACAATTGTCAGAAATAAAAAATGGATCAAAGCAACATAAACAAATGAAAACCTTTATAAATGAGCCAAAAAGCAAAATTGAGGAACTTATTTTCATGTAAGGATTTTCAAATAAAAATTAGCTGATGTGTCCATGGAACAATATCACAGTGCTAGGATGAGAAGGGGTTTAGCATTAACTTTGTCTGTTAGTTTGTTTTTCTGGGTAGAGTCTCACTCTAGCCCAGCCTTACCTGGAAGTCACCGTGTTGTCTCAGGGTGTCCTCTTCTAAGTGCCACCAAGCCCAGCTAACATCAACCTTATTCCAGTCGTGTAGTGCTCCTAATTTATTTCTGATAAATATCACTCACCTAAGTAAGTAGGTGAACTGGAAGCTGCTGAGACATAGCTCCAACTTTAATGCCAGAAAAATCACAAGAACAAAAATTTCAAAGCTGCACTTCAATTTTGTTGAGTGCAAAGAATTAGAAATCATTTAACTTCTAAAAAATTTATCAGGCTATGATTGTTACTTTCTCATGGTCCCAAATGTAAACCAAAAAGGGTTCAGCAAACCATCAAATACTTATTATATGAGAGTATCTTTTGCATAAAGATATCATATTCATGAAATATAATTAGGTGTAACTTAGAAAAATTCCTATGCTTGTAGTTTCTGGTGCATGTAATCTTGGCAGTCATTATTTGTAGGTAGGTGTCAAGTACATTGAATGACAAGAGAAAAGAACACTGGGGAAGATATCTGAGATGGAACATAAAGATCGATTGATGATTTCTTGGTCAAAAACAATTGAATTTATGCATTGCATTGGACAGGATAAGATTGGAATATCTGCCTCTAAAAGAGAGGATTTAACCTTAATGAGATGAAGCTTTTTCTAGAGCTTCTTGCATATTGCTTTCTGAATACACCAAAGTCAAGGGAAGTTGTTTTCACACTTGCAGTTTCATTTGATTTGTAGAATTGAGAGCCAAAATCAAAGAAGACTGTGGGCCACAGTAAGACATAAAATTATGACTGTAATAAAGTATATTATTTGAAGTATGATTTGTCCTATAGTTTATTAATATGACTCTTATAACCTCAAGGTGGAGATAAATTAGTGATCTCGAAAACAATTGAGGCAGGATAGAAAAACCCTGTACCCAGGAGATAATGATGGCTATAAATATACATTATCATGTCATCACATCATTATTTAAGTAATTTATTTATTTATTTATTTTTAAAAATATTTTATTTATTCATTTACAAGGAGACAGAGAGAGAGAGAGAGAGGGAGAGAGAGAGAGCACACCAGGGCCACCACCTTGTGGGTCTGGCTTATGTGGGTCCTGGGGAATTGAACCCAGGTTCTTAGGCACTGAAGGTAAGTGCCTTAACCTCTGAGCCATCTCTCCAGCCCTAAGTAATTTTTTTAGATCACATTAAAATTAACATTAATAGCTAAAACTTTTCTCCAACTTAATAAATGTCCAAGAAAATATGAAATTTTATTTTACTTCAGTTTATGAAACTCTTACCTGAAAGTGTGTTGATTATACAAGAAATAAACAGGGTGATTTTTAAAAATATTTTATCTTTTTATTTATTTGAGAGAGAGTCAGGGAGAGAGAGAGAAAGAAGTAGACAGAGAGAAAGGATGGGTGTGCCAGGGCCTCCAACCACTACAAACGAACTCCAGACACACATGCCACCTTGTGCATCTGGCTTTACATGGGAACTGAGGAATTGAACTTGGGTCCTTCTGCTTTGAAGGCAAATGCCTTAACCACTAAGCAATATTTCCAGCCCTGATTTTTTAACCTCTTTAAAATGATGCATATTATAAAAACAATGCACTTTTAGATCAGTAAGAGACCATATCAAACCAGATCCATAAGAGTACATATAAAATTCTTCTGTTAATAATAAAAGCAGAAAACACTATTTTTTGTGGATTCATTGATGAGTTAAGAAGGAAGGAAAATGTAAGGATGTATGGAAGGAGAGAGGAAAGGAGAGAAGGAGAGGGGGAAGAAGAAAGGGACACTTTTGAAAGTATCAAGAAAGGGACAAGGCAATTATGAGTCAGTTCATAACCTCCTGCCATTTGTACCACTGTTCTCCCCTCAGCAGAAATACAAGACAAAGATGAGACCCTGATATGGGTTTTACTGTCCCAACTAAAGGAGTCTTTTATAAATGTTCCCAAAAGACTGATTTTACTCAATACCCACTTAGCAGCACTGTTCTGGAAGGTTGTAGAACCTATGGAAGGTGGACCTTGCTGGAGGAAGTGTGTCACTGGGGAATGGGCCTCTTTCTACTTCCTCTTTGCTGATGCGATGATATGACACAGGCTTCTGGCTCCTGCCATGTCTTCCCTACCATGATAAACTTCCCCTTGAAACTGTCAGGCAAAAATAAACCTTTTCATTCCTTAAGCTGCTTCTTGCCTAGTATTTTGGCCTACCCCTGAGAAAGTAACATTTACCTATATTATTTTGAATTGTTCTTTGGTTTTGTGACCCATAGATGTAGGCTAGGTAAGTGGTATACCTTTGGAAAATTGGAGGGAAAGATAATTTTATGGAGGAAGACGAGGTTCCATTGGCAGGCATGATTGCAGAAAGTGCTCATGTGGAAGGAGAACTCCACCCAGAAACTATTGGTACTTGAGATTAAAAACTGGAGTGAGTATTGAAAGAAACGAGGAGGAAACTTCCATATGATGGACCTCCCTGACTTATAGCTCAACTATTGTGGTAGCAACACAACTGTGTAAAAATACTAACAGTCATTACACTTAAAAATAAAAAGTACATCTTAAGGAAAACAAGAACCATTGTTTGCATTTTTCACATTACATTAAGCACGCTGCCACAGAGCCTAGAAAAGGCAAGACTGGTGTCCATGTTTGTACCTTTGCTCGACTCAACCACCTAGCCTGTGTGGCCTACAGTATTGCTTACAGTATTTCTCTTCAAAATTCATACGCTGAAGCCTAATCCCCAATGTGATGGTGTGAGGAGGTGATGCCTTTGGGAACTAACTCATAAAGGCTCTCTTGTGAGTGGGATTAGTACTTTTTTCAAAAAGACCCTGGAGAGCTACTTTGACTCTTAGACCTTGTGTGAACACGGTAAAAAAAGGTACCATATATGAGCCAGGAAATGAGACCTTAGCAGACATCAAATTGGCAAAAGTCTTGATGTTGAAATTCCCAGCCCTGAGAAATGCAAGAAACGAAATTCTGGTTTATAAACCACTTGATGATGGCCACCCAGTTTTCTAGTAAAAGTTTGGATTAGCCCAACTAAGTCTTCTCTTTCCACTTGCTGTCTATCCACTTAGTCACTTAATCGTGACATTGACTTCTCCTTCAGTCCACTCTGTCATCCCAAACTCCTTACAGCTTCTTTGAAACCCTTTAGACCAAGTAAACCACCTTGATCACAGCCCACTGGGGCCTGCATGGTCATTAAGAAATTTTTGTCAGCAAGCAGTGGTTTTTCTAAGTTAAACCATGCTTGACAATAAATGGAAAAGGACTCTTAATTCCTTTGTTTCAAAGCTACCTAGCAAAGTGCAAAAGTCTGAAGGCCATAGAAATAAATAAAGTTTCTAATGAAAAATTATATGAAGCAATATATCATCCTGCTGTCATATGTGTCCTAATATTTCTTCAGAGGATAGTCATAATAAACAACACTCTCCCCAAGGAGGCACAACACCTGCTACTGATTTTTTTTCCCTTCTCTCAGATTGGAAATCATGGGTGGAATTCTACACACAGAGGACACTCTTCTGGTTTCTGCTTGCACACAGCTGGGAAATGTGCTTAAAAGATGTCCTCAGGAACCAGATGGCAGCCTCAGCCCAAGACGGATGGAGAAAGAAAACCAGGCGAGACAGACAGTCACAGAGAATGACAGAGACACAGAGATTTAGGGACAGAGAACAGAAAATACAGATTCCATTTGTCATGGCAACCTGGGCCACTTTCTTTAACTTAGTGATGCTCTAACCATGGTTTCTATGCTTTGCATTTTTAAAAAAGCTCCAGTAAACCCATGGCCCCAAGCACCTTTTTGTGCTTAATTTTTAAACTCATATGCAATTGCAAGGAAATATAAGCCATATGTTTCTGTTCATTTACACTTAAATCATCCAAAGATGGTGTTTTTACCCTAATTTGTCATTCCCAGAAAATTTAGAGACTTTAATAAATCTCAAGAGGCCTGCCTCAAGCCCCCCTCCTCTTGTTTGTAGTCATCAAGTGAATGCATATATTTGGAATCAAGAATTTGAGAATCAGCTCAGGGATTTACAAGAAGTTCTTAAACAAAGATTTCCTCACTTAATTGGTTCCCCTTCAGACTCAATAAGCAGTTATTCTCGAAATTTCTTTGTCAGCTCCTCATTTTCCCTTCCAGTTTGAATGTTGGACTGGCCCAGGACCCTCTGATCACTTTCTCCAGCTTCCCATCTCCACAGGGCCCTTTTTTGGTCTTGTGGCTCCCAGCATGGCCCACATTCATTCCACATTTATATCCTCCATGTTGCTTACCTTGTCCCTGAGTTCCCACCTCCTATGTCCTCACTCCTGTTTGACATCTGCACTCTGAATTCATGTAAATACTTCAAATTAAGTTATGTAGTACTCTTTTATGAGGCTCTATTTCAAAATAAAAAGTTTATTAAGACATACGCTAGAGTGGGGAGGTACCTCAGTGGATCAAATGCTTGCCATGTAGACATGACGTCTGGAGTTCAGATCACCTGCATACACATGGATGCAGTTGAGTCTGGGAGTCTCCTGTGATACCAGTGCTCTGGAGACAAGAGATAGAGGATCCACAGCGCCAAGCTGGCTAGCTAGACAAGCCAATCAGCAAGCTTTGGTCTCAAATGAAAAACTCTATATCAATAATTAAAAGAGAATTGCAATCAAGAAAGATATCCAGTGCCAACCTCTGGCCTCCACATGCACACACATACACACACCACATCCATATTCATAAAGTATGTGCCTTTAACTGCTGAGCCATCTTCCAGCCCCAGCTTTTTTTCTTTAAAGAAGAAGGTGTCAGGCCATGTCAAACATGGGAGGTTATGAAAGTACAAAGAAGTGACCCCTATACAATACTCAGGGACTCCAGTAAAAATGTGCACAATTTATGGATAAATCCCTTGACCAAACTCACCCTTTGTTTTTCCTGTACAGAGGACACTGACTGATTAGAGAGTTTTACCATAGATTTATAGATAGATGATAGATACATAGATAGATTTATAGGCAGATGGATAGATTGATGGATTAGATAGATAGATGATAGATAGATAGATAGATAGATAGATAGATAGATAGATAGATAGATAGATAGATGGTTATGGAAGACAGCATCATTAACTACTTAACAGTATGTTTGGGTGGGAACTCGTGTTAGTACTGATTGTAAAACACATGTTAGTAAAAATGGCTACCCAACCACCAAACACAAATCTCAAAAGAAGTAAAATTAGATTCAACCAGGATCATTTTAAGTAGAACAAAAATAATCTAACAATATGTTTGTTCGTCATTCACATCTTGTGTATGGAAAATTTCTTTAAAAAAAATCCTCAAGAACTGATTTCTTTTTATGTACAACTAGGCAATATATATTATCTATATACCATTGTATTATTAGAATATTAATATATAAATACATTACTATCTGTTATATACAATTATCATGTATTAAAACATATTGATATACTATGAATGCATGTTATATAATATGTTGATTAACAATGAATGATATATCAAAATAATTATTATAACATATGACATATATATTTTATACATTATAAATATATAATTTATTATGTATTAGTATATCACATATAAACATGTATGCTGGAAACATAAATAATAGAATACAGATTTCCCTTTTATCCTAACCTCTGCCTTTCTGGTCAGGAATTGGCAAACAAAGTGTTTTCTACCTTGAAGTCTTAGATTACAGTGAACCAACTTTCCTCAATTTCATTCTGCCCACATTCACCTGGTCTCCAGCTTTTCTGAGTCCACTTAGCCCTAAGCTTTCTTAAAATGAATTCTTGTACTAACTTTACCTGTTCATTCTTTTTTTTTTCTTTAAATGAAGTTCATGGGAAATATGGTTCAGGGCATGAAATTTAACATGTACCCTCTGGTCTAACTGTACTGGGTGTGGAAAATTTTATTTTAAAAAAGCTTCATTCCCACCAAGAGTGTAGAAAGGGTTCCTTTTTTTCCGCATCCTCACCAGCATTTATTGTCATTTGTTTTCTTTTATTTCATTTTTTCCCTTTATTATCCATAGTTAGATACATTGAGTGAGCAAATAATGAGTTGGTATCCCCAGTTCCCTGAATTCTCTGTTCCATGTCCCCAATCAGCTGGGTATTGTCCTCTGTGGGAAAACTGGATCAGTCCATGGGGTAGGGGGTTATGGATAGCCTAGGAGTCAACCAGGTTTCACCCCCCTTTGTATGTTGTTACTGAGGGGAGCCATGTCTCTGGATATTCTCCTCCACCATTGCTAACACTCACCCACCATGACTCAGGGAACTGAGCGGAAGAGGGGGCGGAAATATTGTCATTTGTTTTCTTGATGGCAGCCATTCTGACAGGAGTGAGATGAATCTCCGAGTAGTTTTCATTTGCATTTCCCTGATTGCTAAGGAGGTAGAACATGTTTTTAGATGTTTATAGCTCATTGTGTTTCTTATTTTGAGAACTGTCTATTCAGTTTTATACTCCATTTTTCTATTGAGATGTTTGAGTTCTTATTATTTAGTTTTTTTGAGTTCTTTGTAAATCCTGGATATTAATCCTTGTCAGATGTATAGCTGAAAAATACTTTCTTCCATTGGGTAGTTCAGACCCTATTGCTGAAGACCTCATATGCTTGGGCTGCAAGTCACTGAGAAATCAAGCTGGCTGAGCTGGAAACCTCCTCCCTGTTAACAAGCTGACAGAAAGCTGGAAAAAGATATGGCTGCATGAAGTCCTATGGGAGAGAGAGGTCATCAATGGTGGTGAACAGCAGTGGACCTTGCAAGCCTTAAGACTGGCCAGCCAGGCAAATGTGCCAACTGGGGCAATAGTGACATGTCTATTGTGGGGGGAACCAATTGCTCTCTAATTGGACTGGAGGCCTGCTCCACAGGAGGGAATACATGCCTGGTACTGAAGATCTAGTCAAAAGCCTATGGTGGGGGAGGTCATGAGCCCTAGGGGAGTAACACCTTCTGTTGTCTAGCTAAATACATATATTATGCCCACAAAAGTGTCTTATAAGCACGTTTTTTTAAATGTGCATTCCCATCTAATAATGCTGATCTCACTCTTGTCTAGAGAAGCTTCTCTTTTTCAGATGGTGGTGACCACTGGGATAACACAAAAGATAACACAGTGCTGAGAAGCAATGACAGTGGAGTGTTCAGCACTGGGACATCTCTATCACACTTCCCGAGGCTCAGGGTCTTTTGTGGAAGAGGTGGTGGAAAGATTGTAAGAGCCAAAGGAAGGGGAGGACTGCTTGCAGTGCAAACTTCCAGACACAAAATGGCCTTGATATTCATGACTTCACAGTGCCTGATAATCCTACACATAATGGGAGGAAAAGATGATGACACCAAAACAAAACAGAGACTAGTTGAGAGGGGAGGAGATATGGGAGAGGGGGAGAGAAGGGAGGGAAATCATAATGGCTTATGGCCTATAATTATAGAACCTATCAATAACAAGGTTTTTTTTAAGTCAGTTTCTTGAATTTCCTGAAAGAGAATTTTCTGTGCATGATGTATATGTGATTAATAATACATACTAACTGTATGTTCCACTTGTCAATTATTCCAGTTGATTCTGATTTTAAGTCCTCCTGGATTTACGTTTGGTGGTCAGGTAACCATATTTACTGCTGGTCTGCATTTTACATCAGCTGCATCCAGAGCACAATCCCAAGCCTACTCCTGAGGGAATGCTGTTGTCTTAAGTTATTCCTCCACCCGGTGAGCTCAGAAGCTCCCTTCCAGTGACCAAAGCCACATTCCCCTTCAAGGCCACACCAGGCAATGAGGGAAAGGTCATTACTACACTTCTCTGCTGTCAGCTCTTTGCACACTGTCATCTGGATGCATGAAGTACATAGGGTCACCCCACAATGCTTGGCATCTGGATGCCCACCTTCCTTCTTTATCATCTTGCTGAGAAGTAAGCTGTCAGGGCACTTTGAATGTTAAAATTTCCTTAAGGATGCTTTAGAATTATATAAAAATATAGAGGGACAGAGAGAAAGAATGGGTAAGTCTCCAGTCACTGCAAACAAACTAGATTCATGCACCACTTTGTGCATCTGCCTTTATGTGGGTGCTGGCGAAATCAAACTGGGATCATTAGGCTTTGCAGGCAAGTACCATAACCCCTGAGGCATCGCTCCAGCCCAGGGATGCTTGTTTTGATTCAGAAAAATGCATTAAATTAGAAAATAAATATTGATGGATCAAATTTAGAGCCTTTTATTCAATCTCAAACACCCTTCTTAGAAAATAATGAATTTTAGAAAGCCCAAATTTTCCAAATTGATTTGATTTGCAATAGGGAACGAAAAGTGTAGATTTCTTCCAATTCCCCATCATCACTTACAGAACTTCCATTCAGTTCCTGAGTCACTGTATTCCCTGCAGAGGGTCTCAGGTCTGCCTTCCCTTATGGTTAGGGGAGCTATGGTGGCGTTTGGGTTACAAACATGCACACTGGCCATCTAGCTTTGTTGGAGAGGGCTGATCTATTGTTTTTACATGGACAGGATTCCAAATGGAGTCTTCTAAACCTTCACATTCAGTTATCCTAAACTTGCTTATATCCTGAGAAAGTCAACTGGACAGAGAAGTCTGCATTTTCATTCTGTTTTCAGGTAAGCTGGACCCTGCTTTGTTAGTACACATGGCATGTGTAGAAATCCTCCCATGAGCCTCTGGTTTCTCTAAGTGGGGAAGGGGGCAGGAGAGAAGGTTTCCAGACAATTGTTGCACTGGTTCAGTGAATCCTGCCAGCACAGTTCAGATGGTCCTTACAGAGCCACTGGTAGAGATCAGAGCATTGAACAAGCAGAAATCTAGATCCTTGTCAGCACCTGCTGAGTATGTGACCTCAGTGTTTGCATCAGCTGATGCTCTTGCTGTGGATAGTATGTATAAAACTTCATTGAAACATCCTAATCTCAGAGCAAGCAACTCAAAAATCCCTGTGGTGAACAGAATTGTTTATATGTAGCATTATATTTATATTTGTTAAATTTGCTAGGCGTTTCAAGGGTGAGGAATTAAATTCTGTATAACATGCCTTTTCTTGATTAAAACTGATCAAATTATCTTTTGTCAAATTATGAGAGCATAATTTGGGAAAAAGCCCATAAGATAATAATCATAAAATGGGGGATACCCTCCACTTGAAACCCCCATAAATATGTATGCTTATCATTCTTTAACTCATGTTTTATTTTTCAGCTCGGGCACTTTATTCTCTATATCATCCCACTGTGCTTGCTGCTTAACACTGATAATAAAGTACGTTATATATTTATAATCACTACATACCTTTTATCTTCATGTCTGCCCACCTGCAGCACACTTCAGGTTTCTTGAAAGCAGACAATATGCTATTTGCCAACTTAGCCTCAGTCCCTAGCAGAGTTTTTGCCAAAAACTGACTTTCAGCACAAACGCTTGTTAAATTTGCAAAGTACTTTTATATGGTTTATCTTTCTTACACCATGCTCATCGTAATCCTCTGAACCAGGTAGTGTTGTCCCCATTTAAGACCTGAGGAAATTAAGGCTTAGGGAGATTAAGTGATCAGGACATGGGTATGTAGTTAATAAATGCTATAAATTTAACTCCAGCCAATATCTTCCAGGTATCAAATCCCATATTACTTATTTTACACCACAGTCGCCTTTGAGATGTCATTTGTCTC
>PVHP010038738.1:0-16870 GCA_004024765.1 Zapus hudsonius | reverse complement strand
GTCCCTGCTCTGGTCACTGCCTCCATTCTTGGGACCCACATTTATTAAGTGTCTTCAGGGTGTCAGGGTCGTGTGAATTCACATGGACAAGTCCTCAGAGGACTCATATTCTCTCAGGGGTGAGATGCTAGGATGTAACTACTGATAAACCACAAGTGCTACCTTGAAAGATAATGAGATTTAATTACCACAGATAACAAGGATAGTAATTCCTTCTGGGAGTATGACACAGAATTTGCTTTTTGATACTTGTATATTCAAACTGACCTTTATGTATCTACTCCAAAATAGCTTTTATTTTTCTCAATTTTTGATAACAGTTTATCAAAGCACAACTTTGTGGGATATAAACATACGGCTCATCCTAAAAGCAAAAAACAAAATGAATGTGAGTCCATTTGCTGTGACTGTACTAAAATATTTATGCTTGTATATCTGTGTATACACAAAAGATTTCGCGGGAGTAACTAACAATTTCATGGAAATCTCAGAGACTGAAGTTGCAAGAAACTTGTGTTTGTTTTTTGCGGGGGATGGGCTGGAGTTGTTGTTGTTGTTTTGAGGTAGAGCCTAACTCTAGCCCAGATTTACCTAAAATTCACTCTGTAGCCCAAGCTGGCTTCAAACTCATGGCAATCCTCCTACCTCAGCCTCCCAAGTGTTAGTATTATAGGTATGAGCTACTACAGTTAGAAGACGAAACTTTAAAAAATGTTTTATTTAGTCTATTACTTTTCACTATCAAAGTATTCAATAAATAATACCTCCAACAAAAGGAATTAGCATGTACTTACTACATCAAAAAAGCACTTTCTCCTAGAGATAAAGAATCAGCAAGAGGACAGAGAAATGAGTCCATCAAGACCATCTTCCTGAGTCAATAAATGTATTGTGGTAACTTAACAAATCAAAGATGAGGGGTTGCCTATAGAAGCCTAAGTGACACTTTAAGGTCCAAAATTCCCCAAGACAAACCACCAGAGACTCAAGCCAGAGCAAAAGCAAGGGTCATTTATTCAAGCAGGTTCGAACCCGGACCTCAGTCAACCAGTTACTTAGAAAACTGGGACCAGTGGCCCAGAATGCAGACGCTCAAACCTTTTCAGCAAGGGGCAGGATGTAAAGAAGCTCAAAGACTTCCTTTCCTGTGTGGGCAGTGCAGGAAGGAAATTCCAGAGACTCAGGAAGCCATTAAGTCTGGGGAAGGATTGTAAGACCCCACCACCCTAAGGCGATATGAAGGGGAAGAAATTCTCTCCTGACTCCCTTGCCTGTTTGCTAGTTTGTGTGTGGTGTAGGTGATGGGTTTTTTTTCTCTGCTCAGACTTGTGAAAGATGGACAGCCTATTTCCCTGTTACAGAACTTCCCCTCAATCTGTAGTTTCAATAAATACTTTCCTCCCCCAAATTGTGCCTGGTTTGAAGATTTATCCCAGCGGCGTATGTCTATGACAGCATAGTTGAACAAAAATTGGTACAAGTGATGTGATCCTTTCCTGCTACATTAAACTTGGCTAACCTTTCTTTTTCAGAGTCTCCTTTGGTGTCCAAGACTAATTGTTATTTGCTTGGAGCAGATAGTAGTGGGCCTTCGGAGATTCGGTTCACCCTCTGAAAAAATAAATAAATAGTGTCGTTACATAATGTGAACCCTCAAGTATCTCACAGACTTTGAAAAGTTTCTGGAAGGAGAGTAGAAATAGCAGTTAAGGAGTCTGAATGAAAGCAGAAAGCATGAATAAGTAAGAGCACTCCCGGGAGCCATAGGGTTGTTGGGTGAAAATCCCAGCGCCAGCACCAGGGGTAAGCAAGCTCCCTATGAGTTGTTAGCCTGAGAAGAGCCTGAGCCCCAGGACCACCCCCCACACGAACACATAGCACATCCACTAAAACAGATTGGATTTAAGACCTGCTTCAAGGGGGGAACTCATACCCACTTTCGTAAATAATGCCAAACACAATGGCTGGTGTTGTAGTAACCTTCATAGTGCTGGGACAAAATACCCAACCACAAGCAGCTGATGAGAGTAAAGGGTTTATTTTGGCTTACATTCTCCAGGGGAAGCTCCATGATGACAGGGGAAAGCATGGCATGAACAGAGATTGGGCATCACCTCTGCCACAGCAGGTGGAAAACAGCAGCTGGAGACTGAGCCAAGCTCTAGCAAGGGGGAGCTGGCTGTAAGACCTCTAAGCCCACCCCCAGCAACACACCTCATCCAGTAAGGCACTTCCACCAGCTGGGGGAGGAATTTCCAATTCAAACCACCACATTCTGCCCCTGGCCCCCATAAACTGATGACCATTCCTGATGCAAAACACAATGCATCCAATCCAACGTTTTGTCAATTCTAACATGGTTCAAATTTCCCCATCGTCTAATGAGTCTTAACTGAGCCTGTAAAACCGAAAACATTACGGCACAGAAGAAACGTTCCCACTGCATAAGCAGGGAAAACATCAATCTGTAGCCTCTCCAGCTGGACTTACAAGATTTACAAGGGCCCCACAAGGTTATAAAAAGAGTGAAAAACTGCTAGAAGAGACTGCTGGGCTTGGAGCTCCAGAGATAATTTTTTGTGTGTGTGAGTCATCACCTATTCTGGGGTGAAGTTTTTGGTGATATAGCTGCCTTGGTGTTGTGAAGTGTAAAATGTACCTGTGACATTCGTGTTGCTCTTGTAAAGTACAAAATGGCTAACACACTTATTTTTAAAAGAAATAGCTAAAGGTTTGTTTTAAAACTGCTCACTTGAGTCTCTGGATGTCATAAGGCCCTGAGATGAGCAACTGTCTGGAAAGGAAGAATTAAGTAACTAACAAGCTATTTCAGCTTCTGTAAAATGCTTACGCTATTCGAATATGGAGGGATAAGAATAGCTAAACACCAGACATCTTTTCTGGCCTAGTTTCGTATATCTGGCTTTTTGTAACCTGATAATACAGACCCTAACCCTTGGACTGGAAATTCCCCAAAGTTGTTTACTCTGGCCTATAAAAAGGTTTGAGTGTCTGCATTCTGGGCCGCTGGTCCCAGTTTTCTAAGTAACTGGTTGACCGCGGTCCGGGTTCGAACCTGCTTGAATAAATGACCCTTGCTTTTGCTCTGACTTGAGTCTCTGGTGCTTTGTCTTGGGGAATTTTGGACCTTACAGTCTCACATTTGCTCCCAGAGCAATAAAGAAGCAAACGGAACCTGAGGCCTGCTTGACTGTATACCCTGCACAGGGATTGGCTGGTATCACAAGCACTATGGGCTGAGAGGTTCTCATGTGCCATGTCTTCTTGCTGAGGGAAGAGACATGAGTCAGGTGGCCATGACTCCCATTTCTTTGGGCCCAGGCCCAGAGGCACCTTTGATATGGATTACCAGCAAGGCAGCTTTGTCCTGACAGGTAGTTAGCTAGATCCTGGCTCACAGAAACATGGATGCCACCTTGCCTGTCTTGGCAAGAATAAAACTCGCTTCTCATCCAGACTCATCCAAGATGGTAGGAAGCAACTATCATCCTCATCTTGCCTAAGTTACTGCAACACCTTCCTGTTTCTACTTCAGTTTCACAGACCTCTGGTAGGTGGGTCCTCCTGACTCCATGTTCCTCATTTGTCCAACAACCAATCAGGTTTCTCTCGACACATCACCTGACCCTTATGACCAGACCTATTAGAAGTGACTGATTCATATAAATGTGCCTGAGCCCTTTGTGCATTCTTGGCCCCCTTACCACTCTCTTAGCTCATTGTTTTTTCGTGTGAGGGGATCTCTGCCTTCCCTTCTCCCTCCTTCTCTCTCTCTGAGCAAAAAAATATATAGAATATTTTAAAAATTAAAATATTTCAGCAACCTGTGGCAGCACATGCCTTTGATCCCAGCACTCAGGAGGCAGAGATAGGACTATGATAAGACCCATGCCATCCAGGGAAATGTGACAATTTTTAATTAACTATGTATTCTGCTTACTAAACCCCTTGTTGGAAACCCCCCAAGTTTTTGGATATAAAAACCTCACTTTTTCTTTTGCTGGTGGCTGGTCTCTGGAGCCCTGCGTTGGGTGAGACAGACTCTGGCCAGCTCCTGTGTACACAAATATAGTTTGCTTCAGTTTGGCCTAAATTTGAGTCTGTGGTCTTTTCTTTACGTTCCTGGGTTTAACAAGAGGGGAAATAAAAAGTAATGCAAGGGGATTATGATAAGAATACATTATGGACATGTATGAAAATTGCCAATAAAAGTTTAAAAATTAAAGTTATCTTACTTTTTGTGATATTAATTTAGCATAAATCTAAAAAGTTTTAGTTATCTATAGAAATTATAATTTTTTTCAATATTTTAAAAAGCTTATTATTCATTTTTTGGCATTTTTTGTTTGCTTTTTGAGGTAAGGTCTTGTTCTAGCCCAAGCTGACCTGGAATTCACTATGTAGTCTCAGGCTGGCCTGGAACTCACAGCTTCTCCTGAATACTGAGATTAAATGTGTGTGCCACCACACCCAGCTCAGAAGCTATCTTTTAAAAATATTTTATTGACAATATTCATACATGTACATAATTTATTTTATCATAACCCCCCAGCTCTTCCCCTTTCCTCTTCCACTGAACTCCTTTCTTTTATTTCTTTTTTAAAAATAGTTTTGTTGACTTTTTTTGTAAATAGAGAAATAGAGAGAGAGCACACCAAGGGCTTTTGTCACTGCAAATAAAGTCCAGATGCATGTGTCATTTTAGTACATCTGGAGTACTGGGAAATCTAACTCAGGTTGTTAGGCTTTGCAAGCAAGTACCTTTGATTGATTGTTGAGCCATCTCTCCAGCCCAAAATGATGAATTAGTTTGCACCCAAAGTTTCTGTTTATTTTTTGCATCTGGCTTTTCAAGGGTACTGGGGATTCAAACCTGGGCCAGTTGGCTTTGTAAGCAAGTGCTTTTAACCACTAAGCAATCTGCTCCCTCCGCACCTTTTTCTTGAGAAAGGCTCTCACGCTAGTCCAGGCTGATCTGGAACTCGCTCTGCAGCCCCAAGAGGCTCCTTCTACTTCAGCCTCCTGAGGGCTGGAACAATAAGCCTGAGCCCGCAGGCCCAGCTATTCTTTTTGCTATTTAAGGAAGCCATCTTAAAGTAGGTATTAAAAAGCAGGATTGAAAATATAAATGAGCACATTCTCATGTTCATGATTTTCCACACTTTATTATTACTATTGGGTTATAGGTTTTTGTTTTGAGACTTGGTCTCATTATGCTGCCCTTCGTAGGAGAAGTTCCAGCCATTTTTTTTAATTGTCCATAATGAGTTACATTATTTAGTGGGCAAACAATGAGTTGTTATCCCCAGTTCCCCAAAGCCCCCTCCCCATCCCCAATCAGCTGGATACCATCCTCCATGGGGTCTGGATCAGTCCTTGTGGCAGGGGACCCTGGATAGCCTAGTACTCAGCCTGGCTCTCCTGGCCCAAGTGTGTTGTTACTGAGGGGGGCCATGCCTCTGGATAGTCTCCCCCACCACGGCTCTCACAATCTTTCCGCCCCCTCTTCCGCTCAGTTCCCTGAGTTGTGGTAGATGAGTATTAACCAGCCATTTTGTTTTTGTTTTTGTTTTTATTTCTGTTTTTCAAGGGAGGGTCCTGCTCTAGTCCAGGCTAACCTGAAATTTACTATGTAGTCTCAGGCTGGTCTCAAACTCACTGTGATCCTTCTACCTCTGCCTCCCAAGTGATGGGATTAAAGGCATGCACCACCACACCTGGTCTCCAACTTTTTTTTTAAACATGTTTTTAGGGATGATTTATTGTTATATGTCTTCAAGTATCTGGAAAATAATATATATATTAAAATCTTATGAATGTCTATTCTTCCTTCTTTCCTCCTCCTCCTCCTTCTTCTTCTTCTTCTTCCTCTCTCTTCTCTCTCTCTCTCTCTCTCTCTCTCTCTCTGTCCCTCACTCCCTCTGTCCCTCCCTGACTCTGTCTCCATGTTTCTCTGTTCTCACTATCCACCCCCAGTGGAAAAGAAACAAACTATGACAGACAGGTGATAAAACTTTAGAGAGATTTTATAGTAGACTTGTGTTTCAATATTAGATTTCATCCACATATTATAGTTCTTAAGATCAAGTACTTCTTTAATGAAATTAAGAAAATTTAGTCTTATGCCATTAGACACTTCTGAAAGGAACTCATGTTTTCCATTTGGTGGCTGGTGTATGAGTGCCATCTGGTGGCTCTTCTACTCTATGCGTGGGTCTGATCTGACACTGACACCCTTACGTTTACAGCTGGACAGTGACTTCAAATAAAGTTAGATATTGTTGGGCGGGACGTGATGTCACACACCTTTAATGGCAGCACTAGGGAGGCAGAGGGAGGAGAATCACTATTAGTTTGAGGCCACCCTGAGACCACATAGTGAATTCCAGGTCAGCCTGGGCTAGAGTGAGATCCTACCTCAAAAAACTAAAATAAAACAAACAAACAAACAATGCCTGTAGGAGCATCTGTGGCCCTTCCCTGCCATGTTCTCCAGCTCCAGCTCAGCACAGGCTGATTTGGTGGGAACTCTGGGGAGAGGAAGAGAAGACCCAGTAGCCCAGTGTGCAGACACCTCTGGGACTCCCAGAGGACTGGGATGAGTCTTGTCTTGAACCCAGCACCTGCAGGCCTTGTTTCAGGCTACTGAAGTTTGGGTCAGCATTCAGTCACCGACCAAGGTCCCTTCTCCTTCCACAGTTTAGCACGAGTGGGAGCAAACTGGATTCACGAGTTCTTCCTGGCAAAGGAAAGAGTTGGGATGTATTAGACGCCCTTGCCTTTTGGGAGGCCATTCAAGGCACTGGTTTCTGTCTTGTATGTTATGGGAACCTGATGGGACCGGACACAGTCTAAATGCCTTGTGGGCCAAGAGAGCTGCCCAGGTGCCTTTGGCAGAGAGATGGAGACAAGGTTTTAAAACACCTGAGGAGCGAGGGAAGCAGAGACAAGCTTCCACTGGACACAGCTGAATACAGAGCAGGAGAGCAGATGGAATGACTTGAGTTATAGTAAATGCTTCTAGAGCAAAGACCAGCAAGTAGGGGCTGCAGCCCAGTGGTGGTGTGTTAGGCTGGCAAGCTTGAGGTTTGAGAGAGGGGAAAGGAGATATTTTTAGGGATGACCTATTGTTCAAGGACTTCAAGTACCTGAACACAATATAATTTTCAAAACCTTATGCCTGTTTTTCTTTCATTCTCCTATTATACGCCACTAAACACTGTCAGAGAGGAGAGGAGAAGAGAAGGGAGGAGGAGAGAGGAGAGACTTTGTCATTCCCAACAGCAGTTGGGGTGCCCTGGGGGGATGTCGGAATTTAGGAGAGAGACCCCCACACAATGTTGTCATGCTCTGTGCTCTTCCTTAACTGTGAGGGGTCAGGCAGCTCCAGAGACACCCTCCCCTTGAGTGGGAGGTGTCTAACTCGAGCTAAAACCTAGGTGCTAAAACTGATTGGTCAGGTATGAATCAATCAGCTGTCTCTCTGACTCCCCTAAAAAACTTAAAGTAACTTCCCTAGAAAAAAAACCCTCTCTTCCCCACATGCCAGGCCAGCAAAAGGAACTCTGAATCTGGCCTTAGAAAGGTAAGGAATTTCAGTGGAACTTAATGAAGGAAAATAAAGAATATTTTTAGAAGATACTAAGTAAGGATATTATTAAAGAGGGATTTCTCTCAATAATAATTGAGAGAAATATAGGAAAGTTTGCAGAGGGACCTTGAAAGGATGATAGAATGTAATGAGTAAGTGATTTAAAAAAAGGTGATGAAAAAGATGCAAGAAAGAAACGGCTCAATTTCCTTTCCTAGTAAGTAGGAAATGCTACTTAATGCTACTTAATGCTAGTAAGTATTAAGATTTACTGGGTGTGACATTCTTGATCTCAGCACATGGTATTTACATCCCTAGACTTCAAATAATTATAGATTTCCCTTAAAGGAAGGAAGCAATAGAGCCATAATTCCAAAGCCACCCTGAAACATGTGCAGACTGGGGACCTACATACCAGACTCCCACCAAGGGAAAAATGGAAATGAGGTCCTAAGCCACCGCCCCAGCTGAGCGATTAGATGAGCAAGACAAGAGTATTGTAGCCTCTCCACTTATAGTCTAATCTATGCCTTGGGTGCTCTCATATGCCATGAGATGAGACCCACGCTGAGAAGGTCTGAAGAAGCCAAGCTCGGAGACTGGTTCCTTAGGATGTGTGACAAGGACTTCCTGAAGGGGACACTCCTTGCTTCAAGAAAACACATAAAGTGCACTATGTGTCTTCTTAGATTTGGGACAAACTAGAGATTTGGGATTCGTGCTCCTGTACAAAGGACACCCCAAATCAGGTTCTAAAGAGATGCCCCTCTTTACAGCAGAGATGATGGTGTGGTCAGCTTTCTAGTTGCTGCGCAGAAAGAACCCGAGCAAAAGCAGATTGTGGAGGAATGGGTTTATTTGGCTTACAGACTCAAGGGGAGACTCCATCCTGGCAGGGAAGACGATGGCGTGAGCAGAGGGCTGGACATCACCTCCGCCACAGCACTGCAAACAGCGGCAGGAAGGTGTGCCAAACTCTGGCAAGGGGAAGCTGGCTTATAACCCCATAAGCCCGCCCCCAACAACACAGCTTCATCGAGGTTGTAAAACCCAAACTGCCATCAGCTGAGGATCGATCTATCAGAACATTCATTTGTTTGTGGGGACACCTGGATCAAACCAGGACAGATGAGAACCAGAATCGGGCACATTCTGATTCAAGACTTTTCTGCTCCTGTTTTCCCCATTGCTGTTTCAGGTGGAACATTCAGCTTCCAATACAGCCCCAAGGTCTCAACTTAACAGAGGACAATTTTATAACAAACTGCCCATTGCTTTCTTTCAAGGACTCAAAGAAACAATTAGAACAACATGCTAACTTACCAAAATTGGTGGCTAAACCAACCAAGAGCTTAAAACAGCTGCTCTGAGGTCCAACTGGTGTTACTACAATTGTAAGCCAAAAGGAAATCCAAATAAAAATATAAAACAAGGGAGATTTTAAAAAAAGGGGTAAACAGCGTCAACATAAAAGGTTGCTTAAGGAAGGCTCCCTTTCAGGAAAGGGGGCATCACTGGGGATTGCTTCCTTGGTGTATAGAGGGGGACACATTTTTGGAAACTGTCCCAAAAGAAAAATTTGCCAGGCCCTTCCAAGACCCTGTTCTAGATGCTAAGGTTTAACTATTATGGTTAAGGTTACTCATCAATGGCTCACAAACACTAAATTGTTCATGGATTTAAAAACATACAAAAATGACTCATAAGGTACTCATCCAACCTAATGATATTTCTTTGTCAATGTGTTAATTAGTGGGAAAACGGAGTTTTTAGATAAGAGTTGCTTACTAATGTTAATTTTCTAAAATAAGGTTCTCATGTCTAAAAACATTGTGGGTTTAAAAATGGTTTTTATTTGTTCATGCTAATGCTATCAAATGCCCATCATCAGACTTATATAACTTAAAGGTTTAATTTCAGCCATTGTGGCTTCTATCCTCCTGTTAGAAAAAAAATGTCGGGATAACTTAGTTAAGCTTTTGTAAAATTTCTGTCATGGATAAACATAAAATTGTTTTATGTTTATAAAGATCTCAACTCTTCTACATCAGGTTAATTAATGCCTACAGCTAAACTAACAACATTGATTGTCACATGTTTTCTCTTTCAAAAACAGATTCACCAAGGGTTATATTAGAACTCAGCTATTCTAATTCAACGGTGTCCAGACTCTGCTTTATTGTGGATAATCACAGAGTCTCTAGGATTTTATTTTAACAATTCTCTCATGTTGGGTACTTCAAGTCAATTGCCTCTAAATAAACTAACTCTTATATAAGACATAATCCCTACTCCAGGATACAACCTCAAGCTCAGACATGATCTACATCTGAGAAAAATTATTTCAGCCTCTACAATTTGAATTTCTAAACTCTCCTAGATAATTGGTATGTTTTCAAACATAGATGCTGTCTTGAATGTTCCTAACCTGATGACTTCCAGGTCAGATCAATTTATTTGGACTTATTGCTAAAAATGTTTTCAAAACTAATAATATGTTTGTCTATATTGATAGTCATGAGATATTTTAATAAAATTAAAATGAGCCTACTTCATACTTCAGTTATGGCCTAACCTATTCCAAATAAGTAAACTCAAGGTTAGACAAGTGTGATGGTTAAGTTTTGTTGTCAACTTGACCTTTCAAGTAATCTAGGGTGGGTGGTCTGAGGATGTTCACAGGAAGGTAGCCTCTCAGTAGGGGGCAAAATGTAAGGAAGCTCAAAGGAGCTAGAAATAAACATCCTTTCCTGTGTGGGCAGTGCAGGAAGGAAATTCCAGAGACTCAGGAAGCCATTAAGTCTGGGATTGAATTGCAAAACCCAACCCTGGGGCTATATAAAGGGGAAAGAATTCTCTCCTGGTGCTCCTGCCTGTTTGCTAGTGTGTGTGTGTGTGTGTGTGTGGTGTAGGTGATGGGTTTTTCTCTCTGCTCAGACCTGTGAAAGAGGGCCAGCCTCTTTCACTGTTACAGAACTTCCCCTCAGTCAGTAGTTTCAATAAATGCTTTCCTCTCCCAAATTGTGCCTGGTTTGAAGATCCATCCCAGAGGCGTGTGGCTGACGAAGACAATAAGGTAGACTGAAAGTTTTGCCATTCTCTAGGTAGATATGCCTTATTAGTCAATTATAGATGTCAATGTGGATATATCTATCCTACAGGGTTAATACAAATTCCTTTCTAAGTGAGCTGCCTGTAGAAAAGCCAAATACAATTGGGGCCATGGAGCTAAATGGGCTAATATTTTGGCCTCTGCTCCCATGTCACAAGGCCGCAGGAGATGAGAAAACAAACCTGAGGTGTTTTTGCACTGACCCTCTGAGTGTCACCTGTTTTTTTTGAAAAAGAAAGACAAGGAGACCCAGAAACAAACCAGTGTACAATCAAAAACAGGAGAGTCAACTTGGGACTGACAGTCCTGATAGCTTCCCAACAAAGGAAAAACCAAGGTCAGCACGACCTGGACTCATCCGCACTGACAGCAGTAATGCTGAGAAAGCCGCACTTTGCCTTGTCTGTTTGATATTTATTATTTATTTTTGAGTCTATACCCGAATCCCCTAACAGCATTTAGGGTTATTTATTCAGAGGGGAGATAGTGACAGTTAACTCCTTCAGGCAAGTTCCATAGACCTCCTCCCCTTGAGTGGGAGGTGTTTCTATCTAGAGTTCAAACCTAGGTGCTAAAACTAGTCAGGTATGGACCAACCAGCTGTCTCTCTGCTCACCTGAGTCAGGGAATACTCACTGATCAGATAATTCTGTCTCTTTTCTCACACACATGGCCTAGAAGAAGGCTGAATCTCCAGGGCTGTGGTGAGGTTCCCCCAGCCCCTACCACAGCCTAATGGCTATGGTTAGGGGCTGGATTTTTTTCCACATGAACCTTTCCTTCTCATGATCTTTTCTTGCTTGTTTAGCTCAACAACATAGATTTTGGCTAAAACCCTCTCACTTTATTTTCCTTTAAATAAAGTCTCCCACTATACCTTATTCTGTGGTGGTCTATAATTTTAATTCTTTAGCTTTATATATAAGAATTCAGGTACTTCTTAAGTTCTGAGGTACATTGAAATTTTGCTGGGTATTATCTAAATTCTTTTTTTTTTTTTTTGGCTTTTTCAAGGTAGGGTCTCACTCTAGCCCAGGCTGACCTGGAATTCACTGTGTAGTCTCAGGGTGGCCTTGAACTCACAGCGATCCTCCTACCTCTGCCTCCCGAGTGCTGGGATTAAAGGCGTGCGCCACCACGCCCGGCTATCTAAATTCTAATCCCCAGCTCCGTCACTATAGATTGATGTGCTTGGCTAATGATATGGATATGAGAATTTTAAGATTTAAAGTTGGAAAATTCAAAACAAGCTTAAAATTTACCAGTACTGAGACTGGTTGCTAAAGGTATAATTGTCAAAGAGATATTACCATGATTGAAGATGGCCCAACTACTTTACATTGAAATAATGGAAAGATGCCTGAGGTGTTTCCACCCAGGAAGGACTAAATGGTAGGCTGTGCAAACTCTTTTGAAAAGAGATAGCTCAGAGGAAGGAACCTGCTCTTCAAGGTCATGATTTATTTTGTCTATGAATTAACAACTTGGCAGCATCCTGTATATCTGGCATTGCTTTTAGAAGCATGAAAAATGCATGTGTGGAGTGGGTCATGAAATGCACACAGTTCCAGGAGCTGCTTCTGTGATGTGGTACATGGAGCAGGGTGTGAAGTCCCTGATTAGCCACTGAAGCCACTGGAAGATGGACCACGGTTTGCAATGGAGACCCAAAGATGTTTGGATTTTCCAGGACTGCGCAAAGGACTACCATGGAGTGCTGTTGGTTTGGGATAAAAGTTTTCCCCAGCTACACAGCCAAACTGGAGGAGCAGAATTGGAAAAGCCAGAGACTGTCAGTCACTGGTTAGGATATCAGACTTGAACTGCAGATGCTTTATGTTTGTCTAATGGTTGTTGAGTTTGGTTCAGTCTTTCCTTATTACACATCATAGTAGTTGGAAATGTTTACTCTATGCCATTATATATTAAAAGTTGATAGGACCCCGGGCCCCCGACTCAAAAGAAGACTCTGACCAAATCTCCTATGCAACACACAAAGGGTTTTATTAAAAGTAACCAGGCATGCCCAGGGCTCAATGTGTATCCATAGCAAGACAGAGGCAATGAGCTCAGAGCCAAGTTTGAGCAGATCCTTTAAAGAGAAAACAAACATACATCACAATTCGGGGAATCTTTACAGGCTTTTCCATTAACCAGAGCATCCATATCTGTAGAACCCATTGGCCAGGCCATTCTCAATATTTAGTGGCCAGACCATTCTCAGTATTTACTGTGTTTAACCACAGATGCAAGATTACAGGGAAACAAAGGCAGGATTATAGGAGCAGGGGGAGGTGGGGGAGGCACATACCAACATACCATTCTGGATTTACTTTTTTATTTTCTTTTATTATTAATTAGCTCCCTCTTGCCTTGAGATTTTTTATTTTAATTTTAATTTTTAATTTTACTCTAACAAAGTATGTAACTTGTTTTGATTTTACAGGACTCACAGTTTAGAGACAGTCTTAAACCTTAGATGAAATTTGGGACTTTGGAGCTATCTTAAGTTGGTAAGGACCTTTGAAATTAGACTGAACATAATATAAAATGTGAAATGGTTATAAATCTATTGGGGTCCAGGGGCAGACTGCAGTAGTTTTGAGAGAAGTTAGGAGAAAGTCCCTCCCCTCATAGGTAGACAAGGTGTGGCCTCTGACAGTGACCTCATGTCATGTTGCCAAAAACTCCTCCCTAGCTCCTCCTCCAAGGAAAACTGTAAAAATCCAAGTTCAAACTTGGGAGGTCCCTTTTTCCCCCTTTTCCTGACTGCTGGAGGCTTGGGTCCAGGTGGTGAGTTTGACCCCCTTTCTTCCCTTCAGATCTTGCCACTGGCTAGATCTGAGGGGGGCGGGAGGGGAGATACTTTTCCTTTTCAATATGTGTGTATTTCTCCACTTTTGGTGATTCTGTGTGCCTTTACAATGTCCTTGTGAATCTTCCAGGTCACATGGTGGTGGGCTGCCTTCCCAATCCTATTCCCAACCCCCTGAACTTGCCCTGATATCAATAGATGTGTGTGATAAAGAGATGGCTCTCTAAGTTTGTACAATTCTTTGGCATACTAAGATTTGGACTCTTGGGGGTAGTACCATGGGTGAAAGCCTCTGGTGTTCACCAGCAGCTACGAGTCTCAGCCCTTACAGTTTGAATGAATGTCTCCCAATAGATTCAGGAGTTTATTAGCGGCTTTTCTCCATCTGACTGGCTGGAGGAAGTGTCACCTTGGGCAGATCCTAGAGTCCAGCCCTAATGTGTTTTGGGGGCAGATCTGGAATTCCAACTATAGGTAGGCAAAGAGCACTGCCTGGAGTTCCTATTGCTTGGCTACTTGAGTGTGCTTCCTTTGGAGATGCTGGTGGTGGTATTTTTTCTCTCTGCATGAATCTGTAAGCTGTAAATGAACTCCTTTTTTCTCACGTAAACTGTGCCTGGTTGGGAGATGCATCTCAGCAGCATGAGTTGTCTACAGCACCATGGAAAGCCAGATGCGCAAACTAGCACGTGTAAGTGGGGTTTGTCTGCAGTGACAGGGAGTGGTGGTGTGCTCCCCCGTAAATAAATCAAGTTATTTTTACAGAAACAACACCAAAGAAAATGCAGAAATCAATGATCGACAAATGATTACTATACACGTTCAAATAAGACATACCTGACGAATGTTGTAACGACAGGGACTGGTTGAAGAAATAGTTGAGTTTGTAGAGTCATAAAACAGTGTAAATGCATAAGCAAGTGCATAGCACATTTGGTATAAATGTTGATGCATTTTATGATTGGTAATAAATCTTGGGGATAGAATCTCCATCTATGGCTTTTAGTCTATTGCTACATTAGTCTATTATTCAGCATACTAGTTCCTAGCTCATATACATGCCTTATATTGATATCTAATATATTAAATTTAAAAAGAATGTTAGAGCAATAGGATTCTACTAGTTTTCCAAGGTTGCTTTAACAAAATACCAAAATCGAGTGCCTTAAATAAGGTATTGTCGGGCTGAGCTGGGGATTAGAAATTAGATAATATCCAGCAAAATTCCAATGTACCTCAAAATTTAAGGAGTACCCAAATTCTTGACTCCAAAGTTAAAGAATTAAAATCGGGCTGGAGAGTTGGTTCAGCGGTTAAGGCACTTGCCTCCAGTGCCTAAGGCCCCAGGTTTAATTCCCCAGGTCCCACATAAGCCAGACCCACAAGGTGGTGGCCCTGGTGCTCTCTCTCTCTCTCTCTCTCTCTCTCTCTCTGTCTGCTGGAAAATGAATAGATAAAATATTTTAAAAAAGAATTAAAATCACAGACAACCAGAGGATAAGGTATAGTGGGAGACTTTATTTAAAGGAAAGTGGGGAGTTACAGAGTTCTCCAACCACCCGTGTGGGGAGAACACGTGGGCGAGATTTTAACAAAATCTATGCTGTTTAGCTAAACAAGCAGGAAAAGAAATGATCATGAGAAGGAAAGGTTCGTGTGGAAAAGAAATCCTAATGGCTGTGATGAGGGGCCTTTAGCTGCGTCCTTCTGCTAGACCATGTGAGGAAAGAAGAGACAGAATTAGCTGTTCATTGAGTGTTTCCTGCCCCAGGTGAGGGACAGAGAGACAGGTTGGTTCATACCTGACCAATCAGTTTTAGCGCCTAGGTTTGAGCTCTAGCTAGACACCTCCCACTCAAGGGGAGGGGGTCAATGGAGCCTTCCTGAGACTGTCACATAGATGTCACATAGATGTCACATAGATTGTCTCATAGCACTAGAGGCTAGAAACTAGAAACTGAAGACCCTGCTCCCTAAGATCTCCTTGCTTCTCTTCCCACTGATGGTGTTTGCTTTTCCTTGACTTGACACTGACATTTATCTCTCTCTTAAGATTTCCCTCTTGGGCTGGAGAGATGGCTCATCGGTTAAGGCACTTGCTTCCAGTGCCTAAGGCCCGGGGTTCAATTCCCCAGGACCCACATAAGCCAGACCCACAAGGTGGTGGCCCTCGTGTGCTCTCTCTCTCTCTCTCTCTCTTGAAAAATGAATAAATATTTTTTAAAAAAGATTTCCCTCTTTTATAGGGACCCTTGTAACATTGCTATCTTAGATTGGGGGCTTCTCAACTTCATCGAATGTCTGTATTTACCAGCAAGGTCTCATCCGTAGGTGACCTTTGCAGAGAGTCTAGACCTTCAAAATATGGATCAAGAGAAGTGGGATCCAAAGTTGAAACTGTACAAATGGGTTTCAACCTTAATAAATTAAAATATAAGCTTTTAAATATTCCAAATCATTATCGCTAAATATCTTTGGGAAATGACTGATTGCTTTGGGGTTAGGAAGCGGCTTTTCCTACTGAACCTGGTGTTTACTATTGAGTTGTTTTCCCATATTCTGCCACTGGAGGGGGGCATCGTTACCCTCCTTTGACGATCCTGGTGATCCTGTTCTGCAGTGTCTTCAGGCCTCAGCCACTTCCCATGGTGTAAACTCAGAGATTTAAGACACCTTTCTTGCCTGTAGGTGTTACTCAGTAGAATCCCTGCCCAGCATATACAAGGCCCTGGGTTTGACTCTCAGCTCTATAGAAACAAACAAGCAGCACATGTCTTCAGGGACAGGAAAGAGAGACGTGAGCAGCATATGGTGGAAAGATGTATCTTAGCAGTGCTTGCCATGGTCCTAGTTCCTCCCCATGGCAACACCAGAGACATCTAAACACACGTGCCTCTTCCTCTGGACAGGACACTGTGTGGAGGGCAGGGTTGGGGCGGGGATGGTTTTTAGGGTAAACCCAAGAAAGAGAGGTGGGAAGCCTCTCACTTCTCTCTGCTATCTGGACACATCCCTTCAGGGGCCGTGTTTCACTGTGGGCCTTTGGCCAATCACTGACTCCAGTTTTCAAGGTCATTTCCTACAGACAACCTCCTGGGCCCCATCTTGTCTAAGTAATTCTTCTTTCATTTTTCCCTCTTTTTCTCAGCTGACAGTTCGTTGCTGCAGGCTGAAGACGATTCTTTAGATGCCACAACAGAGATAACTGAAGTGTAGACGTCTTTAGGGGATTATGATGAAGGGGGCAAAAAAGAAATTAGTCTTAGAGAGAGAGGGCTGAAAAGCATCTGTTCTAATCCTGTCTTGGGCTCTGGCAGTGGGGACAGAAGGC
>PVHP010038737.1:0-10444 GCA_004024765.1 Zapus hudsonius | reverse complement strand
TTCCTCTGACTTCTAGGACACTACTCTTGATGTTCCCCTGAGCTCCCTGTTCTGACTCAGTTTCTCTGGCTATAGGATGGCAAGCCCTGGGTCACACGCCTCTCTTTTGCCACAGGTTTCAAAGAATAATTACCTTTCTCTTCTTCATCTGTCTTCTCTCCAGTGGTACTAGTTTTGATAATACCTACACAAAAACAGTTGTCATCAGAAGAGCAAATATTAAATCTACCTAAAAGATGGAACAATGTAAACACTGACCCAAATGTAGATAGTTAGCATTGTTTTATGCTTAATGAATTTTATTTCTAGAAAAGTAAGTACTTAAGCACATAAACTTCTATAAATTTGAACTTAAAATGACAAAACTATATAACTTCTGAATTACTTATCTTTGTTAGGATCTCATTCTAGGTAAAGTTAACCTGGAACTCACTCTGTAGCACAACAAGCTGGTCTTAAACTTACAATGAATCTTCTACCTCAGGTTCCTGAATGTTGAGATTAGTGTGTGCCACTATTTACAGCTTTTTGAATTACTTATCCTAAAATACAGTATCACATAGCAACCTCAACCCGTCATTTTTGTACCTATCAGATTGAAAAAATTCTAAATGTTTGACTAAATACTTTGTGATGAGGCTGTAGGGAAGAATATTTTAATGCTCTACAGACAAATATAAATTGCTATAATATAGAAGATACTTTGGGCTGGAGAGATGGCTCAATGTTAAGGTGCTTGCTTGCAAAGCCTAATGACCCAGGTTTGACTCTCCAGGACCCACATAAAGCCAGATGTACAAAGTGGCACATGCACCTGTAGCTTGCAGCAGCCGGAGGCTTTGGTGCACCCATTTTTTTTTTTCTCTCTGCTTGCAAATAAATAAATAAAAATAAGAAGGTAGTTTGAAAATATCTAAAAACCGCAAATGTGGGCTAGGGAGATTGATCAGTGGTTACAAGTGCTTGCTTGGAAAGCCTGCCAATCCAGGTTCAATTCCCCAGTGCCACATAACATCAGAAGCACCAAGTGACACCAAGTGACAGGAGTTCGTTTGTAGCAGCAAGAGGCCCTGGACCACCCATACTCAATACTCACTTATTCTTTCTCTCAAATAAATAATAGTTTTTAAATTTCAATTGCTATACCTTTGACCTACCAAATTTATTTTGGATGAATTTGTCCTACAAACACATTAAAAATATATAAAAAGATTTGATTTTACTGAAATTCAATGCAGCACTGTCTATAACAGCAAAAGAATGAGTCTACAACAGAAAACTGATGAAATAAATGACAACGTAGTAACACAATTAAATGCTATGCTGTTAGAACACAGTGGGAAAACTCCAGGTACTGGTACGGAAAGCTTGCAAAAGAATACTGCTGAGTGACAAAAGCATATATACTGGGCCTTATTATGCCACCTCTTGGAAATAGGAGGGAGGGGGGAGGGAGTGATGGGGTAAGGGAAGAGTACAGAGAAGGAGAAAGAAACAATTGAGAGTATGAATTCAAGGCTCTGGAGATGGCTTAGCGATCAGAGGAGAATACAAATCTGTATTTGTATTTGCCTTACTTTAAAGAAACTTTGGGGGGAAAAAAACCCCTGAAGGTTGAGAATATTCAAAAACTAAGCTGGATGTGGTGGCACACGCCTTTAATCTCATCACCAGGGAGGTAGAGGTAGGAGGATCACTGTGAGTTCAAGGCCACCCTGAGACTACATAGTGAATTCCAGGTCAGCCTGGACTAGAGCGAGACCCTACCTCAAGTAACAACAACAAAAAGTGGAAAGTGAGTGCTGAGATGGCCCAGAGGTTAAAAAGGGCTGAAGATATAGCTTAGTTGCTGAACACTTGTCTAGCATGTTTGAGACCAGAGGTTTGATCCCCAGTAGTGCAGAGAGGCAGAGGTGATGGTATTTGGTAGGGCATTATATGAAGATGAAGACAGAGATTGGGGTGATATTGTTACAAAATACTGATACTGAGTAGAGGAGAGAGTTCGGATCCTGTTGCAGGACTTCCACTTGGTTTGTGTTATCCACGAGGTTGCTTCTGATCAGCTTTGAAAAAATTCTAAATGTTTGACTAAATACTTTGTGATGAGGCTGTAGGGAAGAATATTTTCATGCTCTACAGACAAATATAAATTGCTATAATATAGAAGGTACTTTGTGCTGGAGAGATGGCTTAACGTTAAGGTGCTTGCTAGCTGAAAGGAAGAAATCTGCTCCTTAAGGTCTGTCCCAGAATTAACAACATGGTTGTGTCCTGCATACCTGGTATTGCTTTTGTAAGCATGAGAAACACATGTATGGAGTGCACATGGTTCCAGGAGCCGCTGCTGAGTACAGTATATGGAACAGGAAATGAAGTCCCTGATTGGCCAGTGAAGCCATTGTAAGGTGGACCGTGATTTGCAATGGAGACCCAAAGATGTTTTGGACATACTAGGGCTCATGCAATGGAGTGCTGTTGGCTAGGGATGGAATTTTCTCCCAGCTACTCAGCCAAGCTGGAGGGATAGAATTGGAAAATCTGGAGACAGTCAGTTACTGGTTGTGATACTGGATTTGAACTGCAGATGTTGGGTGCTGGCCTAATGGTTGGTGAGTTTGCATTGGCCCAGTCTTTCCTTGTTATGCCTCATAGCAGTTGGAAATGTTTACTCTGCCATTATATGCTAAAAGTTTGTAACTTGTTTTGATATTACAGGACTCAAAATTAAGAGACAATCTTTCTTTAAAATTTTTTTACTGTCTATAATGAGTTACATTACTTAGTGGGCCAACAATGAGTTGTTATCTCCAATCCCCCCCCCAGACAATCTTAAATCTTAGATAAGACTTGGAACTTTGGAACAGCCTTAAAGTTGGTAAAGACTGTGGGACCTTTAAAGTTGGACTAAACATTATACTTCCCCTGGATCTGTTACTTCAATAAATACTTTCCTCCCCAAACTGTGCCTGGCTTGGAGATTTATTCCAGCGCGTGTGGCTGACTACAATAGGGTGATACTGTTACAACCCAAGGGACACAAAAGACTGCCTGTCAGAAAACCACCAAAAGTCCAGGGAGAGATCTGGAACAGGGTCTTTCTCCAAGCTCTCAGAGAAACTAACCTTGCTGACCCCTTGATCTTGGACTTTTGGCCTGAGTGGTGAAACAATACGCTGCTGTGGTTTCAACCCCCAACCCTGGGGTGCCAGGTTAGGGCAGAAAAGGAATATCAAGCCATCACAGCTATGAGAACAGGTGAACACTGGAACAGCATGGGGAGGAGACTACACCTTTTTTATACTTTGAGATTTTTTTTTCTTTGAGACAGAGTCTTGCCATATAGTCCTGGCTAGCCTTAAACTCACAGTCTTCCTGAGTGCTGGGATTGCAAATGAAGACCACTAGGCCTGTCTTATACTTATGCTCTGAGTTGTGAACCCAGTTACATTTTCCAAAAAAAAATTGAAGAAACATCATCTAGTGAATAGGGAAAGAACAATCCAATAATAATTTTTGTTTTTAAGGAGTCTAAGAGGAGAAAAGTCTAGAAAACTAAAATATTCTCTCCCCACAAACATACCCTAGTTTCGGTTCTCAAATTCTGCAGCTGTCAAATATTATGCTGAAGGTCCATTGCTCACTGCAGCTGAGTGCACAGCAGAAGCATAGAAGCAACTTAGTGCACTTAGCCTGTAGTTACCAGTGACTCACCATTGGTGTCTGACTTGACTTTCTCTTCCTTGATCTGCAAAGTGCTCATCTGAATAGGAAGAAAAGAAAACAGTAAGCAAATATTCCGATCCAAGGAAGGCCTCTGAGCAGAGATGTTGCCCAGTGAAAGTCTAGCAAGAACTGCAAAGGGGCTGGAGAGATGGTGCAGTGGTTAAAGGCATGTGCTTGCAAATCCTGCTGGCCCAGGTTCAATTCCCCAGCACCTAATGTAAAAGCCAGATACAAAAAATGGGGTATAGCTGGTGTTAATTTACAGTGGCAAGAGACCCTAGTGCACACAAGAGCAACTGATTACAGTGCCAAGTGATCTTGGCACATTCACATGTGCAAATAAATACATACATACATACGAGCCAGGTTTGGTGGCTCACACCTTTAATCTGAGCCCAAGAGATGCTGAGATAGGATGACTGTGAGTTTAAGGCCAATTTGGGCTACAGGTCAGCCTGGGATAGAGTTAGGCCCTACCTCAAAAAAATAAAATAAAGAACAAATATAGAAGTGTATTCAGGAAGTGAGTTTATTCCACTCAATGGAGAACTGCCTGGGTAAAACCACCTCGTACATCTCAGCAGACTAGACTCTGAGCTAAATAGACTGGTACAGAGACAAAGGAAGAAAAAGTCTCAAACTTTCACTTTTCTCCCAACTTATATTCTTTCTAGAATATAGCAAAGAAATTTTCTGGTTGGCTATTTTGGTGGTGCTGGGGGCTGAACTCAGGACCCAGAACCCAGAGCACACTAAGCAATAGCTCTATCATCACTAAGCTATAACACCAGCCCTACTTTTCTTCTTCTTCTTCTTCTTCTTCTTCTTCTTCTTCTTCTTTCTTCTTCTTCTTCTTCTTCTCTTTTTTTGGTGGAGGGGGGCTTCAAGGTAGGGTCTCAATCTAGCCCAGGCTGACCTGGAATTAGTCTCAGGCTGGCCTCAAACTCAAATGATCCTCCTATCTCTGCCTCCAAAGTACAGGAATAAAGGTGTGTGTGACCACACCCAGCCTGTTTGTTTTCTCCTAAAAAACATTAATATTTATTTGTTTGCACCACTTTATACATATGGTTTTTGTTGAGTACTAGAGAATCAAACCTAGGCCATCAGGCTTTGCACACAAGCACCTTTAACTGTTGAGCCATCTCTCCAGACCCACTTTTTCTTAATCTTTTTAATACTGAATCCCATTATAGTATAGCAAATAAAACTACTCCTTCATCTTGTCTTATCAACCATCTACACAGAATTAGTTAAAAACTTACTACAAGCCAGGCATGGTGGTACACGCCTTTAGTCCCAACACTTGGGAGGCAGAGGTAGGAGGATCACTGTAAATTCAAAGCCACCCTGAGACTACATAGCGAATTCCAGGTCAGCCTGGGCTAGAGAGATGGCTGAGGCAAAAAAAAAAAAAAAAAAGGTCTGCAAAGTCTAAGGACCTGGGGTTTGATTCCCCGGTGCCCACATAAAGCCGTGCACAAGGGGGAACATGCATCTGGAGTTGGTCTTAAGTGGCTGAAGGCCTTGGTGCACCCATTCTCTGTCTCTCTCATAGATAAATAATAAAAATTTTTTTTTTTCGAGGTGGGGTCTCACAGTGATCCTCCTACCTCTGCCTCCCGAGTTCTGGGATTAAAGGCGTGCGCCATCACGCCCCGCTTTTTTTTTTGGTTTTGTAAGTTTTTAAAAAATATTTTATTTATTCATTTTCAAGCAGAGAGATGAGAGAGATGAGAGAGAGAGAGAAAGAGAGAATGCACCAGGGCCACCACCTTGTGGGTCTGGCTTACATGGGTCCTGGGGAATTGAACCCAGGGCCTTAGGCACTGCAGGCTAGTACCTTAACCGCTGAGCCATCTCTTCAGCCCTTGTAAATATTTTTTAAAAAACCTTTAATCCCAGCACACAGGAGGCAGAGGTAGGAGGATCACCGGGAGTTCGAGGCCACCCTGAGACTACACAGTGAAGTCCAGGTCAGCCTGGGCTAGAGCGAGACCCTACCTCGAAGGGGATAAAAAAACTTATCTGCAACCGATTAAGCATTAAAACAATGCTATTCTGGAAAGAACTACAAGCTGCCAGCGGCCACGTTAAGCACAGATCTGAAAACAGCCAGGTATGCCCACCGGTGACGTACGCCTTTAGTCCCAGCACCAGGGAAGCAGAGGGAGGAGGACCCCATGAGTCGGAGGCCAGCCTGGGCCTACACAATGCATTCATTCCAGGTCGGCCTGGGCGACAGCGAGACCCCACCTCGAAACACCAACCAAGCAAACACAAAGGCGGCGCCCATCCCGGGCCGCCCGCCGAGGCCACTGACCGACTTCACGGCGGCCTCCTGCTCGTCCACCGCCAGGGCCCAAGAGTCGGTGGCCATGGTCCCGGGGCCGAGGAACTCGGGAGATGCGCGTTCGCGCGCACGACGCCGGGCAGCGCTCCGCGGGGCGGAAGCGGCCTGCGCGAGAGTGACGTCAGTTCCTGCGCCGCTCGCGCCGTCCCGGTCCCGCCCTCGGGGCTGGCGGGCGCTCTCGGCTCCGGGCTCCGTCGGTGCTCCGATGGCGTGCCGAGGGTTTCCCGTAAACGCCGCGCTCCTTTTTCGTGGCGGGAGCCCTCCGCCTCCACCTCGTGAACCAGGTTCACTGGCACAGGCCTGGGGAGGCTAAGGCGGAGTTCCCTCCAGTCCAGGGCAGCCTGCACTAGAAATCTAATGAGTTCTCTCAAGAACCAGACTCCATCTTAAAGTTAGAAGCTATTTTATAACAAAATTCTGTTTGATCTGACCTTGACCTTGCCTGGAATTTCTGTGACTGTGCTCTACCCCTCCCAATAATTCCCCCCCACACTATGCTACCACTCTTCCCGGAATCTACATTACTCCTCTCCTTGACCTATGGCATCCAGGGAAAAATGCCAATTTTCAAGTATGTATTCTGCTTGTTAAACACCCTTGTTGGAAACTCCCAAGATTTTGTATATAAAGCGTTTTCTTTTTCGGGGACTGGTCTCTAAAGCCCTGCTTTTAGGTGAGACAGCTGCTGGCCAGCTCCTGTGTGCACAAATAGAGCTTGCTTTAATTTGGCCTAAATTTGAGTCTGTGGTCTTTTCTTGGCGTTTGTGGGTTCAACACTATCCACGGTACCAGAGCCTAGACCAGCCTGCACTAAAGCCCCAAAGTGTCTCAAATCAAATCAATTCTACCTAATGAGACTTGATTTTGCTCTGCCCAAATGGCCTAAGCACCTCTTATTACCTCTCCAGTATACTTCCTTTATCCTCGTCAACTTGTTCTAGTCTTTTCAATTGAGACAGTGCCTCAAACAGAAGTCTTCTTGCCACATCCTCCTGAGTGCTGGGTTTATAAGCATACCCTACCACTCAGCTTTGGTTTAGTCCTTTATTTTTAAATGTTTATTTACATGTGTGTGCGCACATGTGTGTGCATGCCAGGTCTTTGTTTTTTCGAGGTAGGGTCTCGCTCTAGCCCAGGCTGACCTGGAATTCATTATGTAGTCTCAGGATGGCCTCAAACTCACAGCGCTCCTACCTCTGCCTCCTAAGAGCAGGGATTAAAGTATGCCTGGCATGCCAGGGTCTTTTATTGCTGCAAACAAATGCCTATCTCATTTTGTGACTGTCTCGCTTTACATGGGTGGCTGGGGAATTGAACCCAGGCTGGCAGTTCATAAACAAGCACCTTTAATGGTCTACCTATTTCCCCAGACTTAGTCTTTTACTTTTTGATACAGGGTCTCACATAGTCCAGGGTGGCCTTGAACTCCAGATCATCTCTTTTTTTTGGTTTTTCAAGGTAGGGTCTCACTCTAGCCCAGGCTGACCTGGAATTCACTCTGTAGTCTCAGGGTGGCCTCAAACTCATGGTGATCCTCCTACCTCTGCCTCCCGAGTGCTGGGATTAAAGGCGTGCGCCACCACGCCTGGCTCTATCATCTCTTATGTGCTGGAATTACAGGTATGTGTCACCGTCTTGGACTTTAATCAAGATTCCCTTCTCCCATCTGGTCACTCTTATTTAAAATTCTGCTTTTCTCTTATATGCAAACTCCATTCCTAAATGAAACTTTCTCTAACCTCAGAAATCTTTACTACAATCCTGGACACCAGTGGTACTCTATATGGAATGCCTACATGTTAAATAAGAGATGGAAACAATGAATAAGAAAAATCTATCTCCTGGTCCCTATTTTTTATTTTCTCCTTTTTTTGGTCTCAAGTAGCCTAGGCTGGCCTCCATTTCATACCAAGTACTTGGATTACAGGTGTACACCACTATGCCTGGTATGGCTTTCTTGTTTTACTTTTTACAGCCTCACTATGCAGCTCAGACTGACCTCAAATTATCATTCCTCATAGGTATTAACCATCTCCCAGCCTCAAACTCCCATTTACATCTTTTTTTTTCTTTTCTTTTTTTTGAGATAGGGTCCTGCTCTAGCCCAGGCTGACTTGGAATTCACTATGTAGTCTCAGGGTGGCCTTGAACTCACAGCAATCCTCCTACCTCAGCCTCCAGAGTGCTGGGATTAAAGGCGTGTGCCACCACCCGGCTATTTACATCTTTTTTATTTTACTAAATCTAAAAGGATTTGAATTTAAAGACACCATAATGCAGATAAAAAACAACAGTGGAGTGTTCAGCACTGGGAACATCTCTATCACACTTCCCGAGGCTGAGGGTCTATTGTGGAAGAGGTGGAGGAAAGATTGTAAGAATCAAAGGAAGGGTAGGACTGCTTACAATGCAAATTTCCAGACATAAAATGGCCTTGATATTCATGATTTCCCAGGTGCCTGATAATACCTACACATCATGAGAGGAAACGATGATGACACTGAAACAAAGTAGAGATGGGGAAGAAATATGGGGGAGGGAATCATAATGGTTTATAGTTATGGTTTATCATTATGATAGCTTTCAATAAAAAGTTAAAAAAGACTTTGAATCTATTGGCAGCAACCTTCTTTTTGGGTAATTATCCTAAATCTTGTTTTACCAGCAGAAAATAAAAAGGGTCATGAGCAGACTTCTGGCAAGTGAACAGGACCCTTGGTCTATGGAGATATCTCAATTACTCATCACCAGCAACCAAAAAGATGCTGCTACATACCAATTAGAGATGTCTCTGTAACATAAACACTTCATAATTAAGTTAGTGCCAATAAAGAACATATCTTAGCACTTGATTATGTTTTATACATACAGAAAATGAATGACACTCAAAAAAAAAAAAACTCCAAACAAGCTGAGCATGGTGCTGAATACCTTGAATCTCAGCACTCAGAAGAGGATGAGGCAGAATGATCCATGGGAGTTGGAGGTCAGCCTGGGCTAGCGTGAGACCCTGTCTTGAAAAAACAATGATGGAGCACACCTTTAATCCCAGAATTTGGGAGGCAGAGGTAGGATAGCCATGAGTTCGAGGCCATCCTGAGACTACATAGTGAATTCCAGGTCAGCCTGGGCTAGAGTGAGACCCTACCTTGAAAAACAAAACAAAACAAAAAAAGTAAACCACCCAACAGGCATGGGGACACACATATTTACATATTTACATGCCTGTAATCCAAGACAAGGGAAGCTGATGTAGGAGGACTGTTTCACGTTTGTAGCCAACCTGGGCTAAACAAAACAAAACAAATTCCATTTGTTTTAATTTGTGAACTTGATGGGATTTGGAATCACCATGGCATCAAATCTCTGGGAAATAGACAGCATGCAGGTTTGCCTCGGCGAACTAAGCAGCAGCATTCATCTCTCACTCCTTTCCGATTATGGACTGAATGTGAGCAGCTGAATGTGAGCAGCTGCTTCAAGCTCCTGCCCCCATGCCACAATGGACTTGAGCCTACATAAATAAACCTTTCCTTTCTTAAACTGCTTCTGTTCAGGTGTTTGGTATGAATTTCAGCACAGAGGGTCTGGCAATGTTCAGATGCAACATTCTGTAAGTTCTTTTTTTTTTTTGGTTTTGCGAGGTAGGGTCTTGCTCTAGTCCAGGCTGACCTGGAATTCACTATGTAACCTCAGGGTGGCCTCGAACTCATGGCGATCCTCCTACCTCTGCCTCCCGAGTGCTGGGATTAAAGGCATGCGCCACCACGCCCGGCTTACATTCTGTAAATTCTAAGCAGCAGCTCACAGGTAAATCTGCTGCCTCATCATGCCATCTTCCAGATACTATGGCTGGTTTACATACCTATTATACTTAGGGCCTATCCCTCGATGTTTTCTCTCCTCCTCTGTACTGTCACATCCACAACGCTGAAGGCTGGCCTGTACACTCCAAACCTGAAAACAGGCAAGGTCTGTCATAAGGGATCCTGGGCAAATACCTAAATTGTCTAGAACCACAGCAACTAGATTAGCATAATGATGGGGGAAATGCTGACCAAAAAAAAGCCCGATAGAACTTCCGAAAGATAAATTTCTGTGTATTCATGCCTAATCTTCCAAAGTTGTGCAAACAATTATTCTACCATCCCCCATCATTTGTACAAATTTTTGTCAAGTCCAAACGTAATTCTGAGTGAGGTAGGTAGTTTTTCTACACGGGCCTTGTCTTTGAGGTGACTCAGGATCTAAGCCGTGAAAGCACTGGTCTCCTGCAGGGACAGCACCGAGAGTCGCACTGGAGCACAGCAGTGGCTGGTGGAGCTTCTCAGTTAGCTATTTTTTCGATCTCATCCAAATCATCCG
>PVHP010038736.1:0-16763 GCA_004024765.1 Zapus hudsonius | reverse complement strand
TTTTTTTTAATGTTTTATACATACTGCATTATTCAATCCTCACAACCTTACAAGGTAGGTACTATTATTCCCATTTAAAGATGCAAAAATTTTACACAGAGGTTTCGGGCCTCTTGTCTCTCATTAAGTTCCTTCTACAACTTTATAAAATTTCTGTGACTGCCAAGTATTATTGAATGCAATGTCTTCAATGCTAATGTTTTGCACTGTTTGAATGTTTCCTTTCTTTCTTTAGAAGCAGCATGGCAGAGCTTTCTGAGCCAGAAGGACCAGTAGACTGGAAGGAACGATGCGTAGCTCTGGAGTCTCAGCTCTTGAAATTTAGAGTTCAAGCAAGCAAGATACGAGAGCTCTTAGCTGAGAAAGTAAGCTATTATCCCTAACCTCTGTTAGGTTTCATCAGCTACTGGGGGGTTGTTCATATATGTAGTAAATAATCTCATTACTTTGGGATTTAACCATTTTTATAATAATGAATATTGTTTAACTTTTTGTGAAGAATTTGAAGCTGTATTTGACTTACTCTTTTACCAGAATTAGGAGGGATTGGATAAAAAATGTACATGCTAGTAGAATATGTGAAAATTGTGTTTTTCTAAAAAATAAATACTTTTACTATTTTATTTATTTGCAAGGAGAGAGAGAGAGAGAGAGAGAGAGAGAGAGAGAGAGAGAGAGAGAGAGAGAGAGAGAGAGAATGAACATGAATGGGTGAGCCAGGGCCTCCAGCCACTGCAAACTCCAGATGCGTGTACCAGTTTGTGAATCTGGCTTTACATGGGTACTGGGGAATCAAGCCCAGGTCTGTAGGCATTGCAGGCAAGCACCTTAATCACTGAGCCATCTCTCCAGCCCCGAAAATTAGGTTTTGATGAATACAGGGTTCTTTCATTCTAGAGAGAAAGACTGTAATGTATTTGACATTATTACAGAAATTTCATTTTGTTTGAATTTATTTAAGAATATTTTAAGCCAGGTGTGGTGGCACAAACCTGTAAATCCAGCACTCTGGATACTGAGGCAGGAGAATCACAAGTTTTAGTTCAGCGTGGGGCTATATAGCAAGACCCTATCTCAAAAAAAAAAAAAATACCTCCAAACAAAATGAAAACAAGGACAGAGGAGATGGTTTGATAGTTCAGTGGCTAAAGGCATTTGCCTTCAAAATCTGCTGGCCTGGGTTCAGTTCCTCAGTGCCCACATAAAGCCAGATGCAAAGAGTGGCACTATCAACTGATGTCCATTTGTAGCAGTAAGAGGTCCTGATGCACCCCCACATGCAATATATATATATATATATGTATATATATATATATATCCTACAAATAAACAATAATAAATAAAAATTATATATATATATCCTACAAATAAACAAGAAAGAAAATTCCCTCCTGGTAGTAAAATGTATTTGTAATATATTTGAAAATATTTATTTGAGAGAGAGGGAGGGAGAAAGAGTGGGCGCGCCAGGGCCCCCTACCACTGCAAGCCAACTCCAGGCGCATGCATGCACCACTGTGTACATCTGGCTTTATGTGGGTACTGGGGAATTGAACTTGGGATGATAGGCTTTGCAGGCAATCACCTTAGCCACTGAGCCATTTCTCCATATTTGAATGTATGTACCTGCTTAGGAATTTCTTTTGCCTAATTGTATATATTATGAAACCATCATCTAGTCTAGGATTGAGTTCAATATTATTGTATTTTTTCTTAATACTTCTCATAACGTAGGTATAATTTTATGTTGCAAGAATTTTGTTTTTGTGAATAAAACCAATAGAGTTGTTCATTGATTCAAGGTATATTTGTTGAGGGATAATGATGTACTGAACAGGTTCCTACTATCACAGTAACATCCATAAATAAGACAATCCACGTATCCAGTTTCTGAGAATGTGGATTCTAGATACAGTAGCTACTCGCCACATGTGACTGTTGAACGTTCTGAATGGAGCTTGTTCAAACTGAGCTGTGCAAATGCAAACTGTACATTGGATTTTAGGAATTTTGTATGAAAAAAAGGCAAAACACCTCAACAGTAATTTTTATATTGCCTATGGTGAGAGTGTTTTAGATATTAAGTTAAATGACCAATATTAAGTTTTCTTTTTCTTTTTACTTTTTAGATATGTGTTCTAGAGAATTTGAGATAACCATGTGGCTCACATATTTTAGTAATGCTATTGGGCTGGGTGGATGGATGTTATATATGGTCATTCAACGTGGATCAGAAGAATTTACAGGTGTTTTTAAAATTCTAGTTCACATCATTCCTTTGGGATGGAGGTACATGCATCACTTCTCCAAAAAAGGTCTTAAACCATTCTTTTCTTGCTAGCCATGAATCCCTCAGAAGTGTTCTAGCAAAGCCCAGTGAAATGTCATTTTGTTTAAACTGTCTTACATATCCTCTTTAGAATCTTTTCAGTGGGAATGTTATCCTGTTCAGTTGGCATCAAAGATGACCAGTAACAGAATGAATCCCCAATATTAATGTGCTCTCTTGTTTGATAACAATTACAGTTTGGAGAAAAAAAACCTCAGTGTGAATATCTACAGGTGAAGGAAGCTTATCTAAATTCAAAGACAATGACTTATGCTTTAGTTGTTTTTTTTGTTCCTTCCAATATAAAAATCATCTCCTATATTGTGCTGTAGTATTTTCCTTTAAAAAATATTTTTATTTATTTTGAGGAGGGAGGGTGGAAAGGAAAGAGAGGAGGGAGAGGGAGGGTAAGAGAAGAAGACTGAGAATGGGTGCAGCCAGGGATCTTGCTGCTGCAAATGAACTCTAGATGCAGGTGCTGCTTTACATGGGTTCTGGGGAATCGAAGCTGGGTGGTCAGGCCTTGCAAGCAAGCACCCTTAACCACTGAGCAATCTCTCTGGCCCTGTACTGTAGTATTTTCTACAAACCCAACTACCCAAAACAATGGTGCTATCTAGCTCCTTGCTGTAAAGCCTCATGGACACCAAGTTGTTTTCTTTGCCTCTCAGCACTGACGCTAATGACCACAACTTCCTTGCCCGAGCTTGCTTGATTTCTGCACTCTCTTGGTTTCTGTATGGACCAAATAGCTCTGTTTATTTGCTTTCCAATTGGTTGACTTTATGTTTACAATTTAATAGCAATGTTTGTTCTATTCTTTAGAAAGCTGTTGCAGCAAGTTTACATGTGAGTGCATACTTTTAAGTTATTGAATGTTTTCTTTGTAAATAAAATTGTAAGTAGTTTTGTGTATGTGTGTATGATATGTGTGTGTGTGCGCGCGCACGTGCATGTACCCATATATTCTCTCTCTTTCTCTCTGCCTTTTCCCGTGTCTCATAAATAAATAAAATGTTTAAATATCTGCATTTTAAATATGTTGACTTAAATCCTTTACATATTTAAGAGATGGAGTCACCCAAATGCATTTCATACCCTGGAAATGGCTAAGTGGCAAATTACTCATGGGATCTTTTAACACCCAAAAGGGAGGAGAGATTTCACAGCATTTTCTGTTCTATTCCACTATGAAATATTTTTCTCAGGTTCTTTTTGATATACACCCAAGTTTTAATGAAAATACCTCAGACTTATTATGTATTAAGCACTTTAATGCTGTAATGCATTTACTTCATCTAATAACTTGTGAAGTCATAAGTTTTATCGGCCTCATTTATAGACTAGGAAATTAGTGTTTAATATGACAGGGCATCTATGTGATGTATTATGTATATAAATATATTATATGTACACCTTTTTAATCCTTCCAACAATCTTATGAGGTAGGTACTAATATTAGCCACTGGTGGAAAAAAAGCACCAAAAAGTTATTTAACTTGCCTGAGTTCATACCAAAAAGTAAGTGTTGGAGTCAGATTTAACCCAAATTTTCCATCCTTGAAGCCTAAATGATTCTCACCCCATATGGCTTCTCTGATCTAGTTTTATTACCATCCCCTATGATTTTTCTGATGTATCTGCCAATCTTCTGCTTTGTTTTGTATAAAACCATGCAACATGTCAGTCCATGTCTGTGAAGGGGCAGGATCTGTGTGTTGTGTAAAAGTATATGGTAGTAACAGTTTATGTCACTATATATTTTTCTTTTTTTAAAATTTTTTTCAATATATTATTTATTTATTTATTTATTTGCAAGCAGAGAGATACAGAGAGATAGGGATGGGAGAGAGAGAGAGAATGGGTGCATCAGGGCCACCAGCCACTCCAAACAAACTCCAGATGTATGCACCACTTTGTACATCTGGCTTACATGGGCACTGGGGAATTGAACTCAGGTAGTTAGGCTCTGGAGTCAAGCAACTTAACCGCTGAGCCATCTCTCCAGCCCTATGTCACTATATATTTTTCAATTGCGTTGTTAATCGAGTCAAATATTGTCTTAAGACTAGTCAGGTCCCATCCATACCTTTGGTTTTGTTTCAGGACCAGTTGGCTCAGAGCACCTTCTTAGTGGTTCTCTGTGCCTTTTCCCTGCATGGAGCCCGGAGACTGAAGATTCTTATGAGAATACTATTTGATTATTTTGATTTTTGCCTGGACAACTTCTCCTTCTTAGCTTTGTTTCCTTGGTGCTGGCTAATAGGCATCTAATTCTAGGCGCTACTTGTGGTTCTCAAGCTTTTACTCTGTCAGTTAGCTAGTTTAAACCCAAGTGACTGTACAAGATGATTAGTGTGTGTGTGTGTGTGTGTGTGTGTGTGTGTGTGTGTGCGCGCACATGTGTATTCATATGCATGTGTATATGTGCATGTGTTTGTATGCCTGTGAGTACTCATATGTGTGTTATGTGTGCATGTGTTTCTATGGCACGTGCTTGCCATTTTGCACATATGGAGGTCAGGGACAACTTGGGGTGTTTCTCTTCGGGATTGTCTTGGCTCTGCCTCCCACTGCCATGGGTGCATTGGGATTACAGGTGCATGGGCCACTTTGCCCACTTTGATTTCGGCTTTCTATCAGTGCTGAGGAAGACTGAACTCAGGTTGACAGGCTTTCAAGCAAGCACTTTAGTTGAACCATTTCCCCAGCTCCCAGACATCATCCTTCCACCGTATTTTGAGACAGGATCTCTCACTAGTCTTGGAGCTCACCAATTCAGCTAAGCTAGCTGATCTCTAAGCCCTGGATCCTCCTGTCTCCACCTCTCCAGTGCTGGGATTACAGGCTGCTGCTATGTCTGGCTTTTTTTCCATGAGTCCTGGGGACCCAAACTCAGGTCCTCATGCTTCCATGACAAGCACTTTATCAGTGGAGCATTTTCCCCAGCCCCTGAAGTAATTGTTGGCATCCCTGACCTACAGATGCGAACATTACAGCTGAGAATAACGGATTCGTGTGCCTAGGATTGCATCTCTAATAAATAGAAGAGCTGTTGATCTTTCAGGTTAACTGTGATGCAGCTAACAGCTGGAGGCCCTGGCACATAGAAATGACTCACTATTATTTTCTCTTTCCTTTGCATTCCCCTTAGTTGCAGGCTGAGGACTGAACTCAGGGCCTAGTGCATGCTAATTAAACGCTCTGCCACTGAACTAAACCCCTAACCCCCCTTAAATTCTTTGCCTGTTTGTGTGTTTGCATTACCGTCAGTGGCCTCAAGTGACATGTCCAGTGTCTGGCTCCATTACTCTTCCTCCTAGTCTGGTTTTGAGCCAGAAATCTCTCTTTTGACTATTTCCAGAGGTTATGGGGCTTTGTTGATTCTCTGGTCTCTGTTCCCCTGGGGACTGGGGTTATGGGCACATGTGGCCAGGCCTTGCTGTTCACATGGGATTTGGCCCTCATGTTGGCACTGGAAGCACACGTAACCCACTGAACTGCTGGTTCATCTCTCCAGCCCCCTGCCTCCTCCTCCATCTTTATGAATGGATACACTTGTGACATGTAGGAGGACTTAATTACTGTAATTACAATCTGTAATTACAGATTCAGAAGAGACATATTTCTGTCCTTTTAAGAAAAAAGTGTGAGTGACTTCAGAGTGTTTTTATAATTAAGGACGAATTAAAAATACATATACATGCTTTGTAGGTGTAAAGTACACAGCATTTTGTAAAAAAAAAAAACAAACAAACTATTATTGCACCTATTTTTCCTATCACAATCTCCAAGTAACTTAGAACTTTGAAGTCTGTGAAGAAAAAGGCCACGTTGAAGTCTTAAGCAAGTGCTGCTTGGGAGAGGTCTTTAAAGGAATTTAAGGAATGGTGTTGGAAATATCCTTAGTATGCCAGATAGAAACTCTGCAGGGAAGCTGAGATAGAAGTAGTTTCCCTACTTTATTATATTACTAGTTAGTTTTCTGAGTCATGGAGCAAAAAGGGAAAGTTTCTGTTTCACTTGAAGTGAAATGTTATTTCCTATGAGATTATCAGTGAAAAGGAAAGAGAAAACTATGAAGAATTTCCCTTGGGGCATTCCATGGCCCATCTAACCTACTGCTGCCTGACCAGCTGCCCTGTCTGTCATTCCTGCCACTTGGCCTTCCTTTTATGAACATGGTTTCCCTGAGTCAGTTTAGGACTAACTCATAGGATTAAGGAAGCCCTGAGAACCAGATCATATGCTTTTGATACAGGATTTTTTGGGTACCAGAGGAGTCCCTAAATTTGCGAACCCCAATTTTGAGTTCTTATCTTATTTTTAATGAAGAATGATAAAATGGACTTGAGGATAAATTATGAATTATTGAGTTTATTTAAGGAGAAATCATAATTTATGAGGATTATTTAGGGAAATTTGTACCTAGAAAAGGCTGGGGCAGTTACACACACACACACACAACACACACACACTTGAGATCAAACATAGAAGCCCCTTCAAATAACAGGCCAGAGAGGATTAAGAAATAGCAAAGGACTTAGAGATCAAAGATAAATTTTACATAAAATCAAACTGAGGGGTACCCCCAAAGCATGACACATAGAAGGCAAGAAGAAAAATATACAAGCCAAGGTAAGTATCTACCCTCCCCCCGCCCCCACTTCCAAGCCATGCTGGTCCCAGCCAGGCTGGGAAGGAGGGACACACTCACACGGATATTCAGGCCAGGCCACAGTGCAAAAGGAAAAGAGGTGAGAGAGGGCTGGACTATGTGGAAAACCCTTTACAGGGTTCAGACATCCAATCTGGGTGATGCTTGCCATCAGGCTCAGGTGTGTAAGCACAGACGTGATTAATTTGGACTCAAGGGACTGACCCAGAGAGGCTAAGCTGAAGAAGGAACAGGAAGTTCTTGCTGGGTGTACCACTAGCAGTTTTCTTGGAAAGACAGGATCAGAAACAAGTTTCAGTTTTGCCAAGATGGACAGATGACATCTTGAGCTATCCCTAACAATTGCTTGAAAGAAGCTAACTTTCTCCTATTTCTCCTTCACTTTCATACAAGAGTCACCTGTTTAAATTAAATATCCCATCAGTTATTTTTTTGGCTCACAAAATACTATACAGTGCTTACTGGAAATTCTACATATACTAAGAGACCTTACAGACTAATTTGAGTGCCACTTTTGAGTTTATTGACTGAAGATATTATTGATTATAAGAAAAAAATCTAAAAATATTTGCTGGTAGGGTCTCTCATGGGGTCTCTAGGTAAAGCCAAGAGAAATACTTGGTGGTGGATTATGTTCACATCATTGAGTGTGAAGGACCTATTCTACCTAAATTGACCAAATCTGTGAAACAAGGCTATTTGCACATAATGCTTAGTAGAGCAGTGAGGGATCACTGAGTATTACATGTGGTGGTGTTAGGATCCAAGCGTAGTGGCAAATTCTCATCTGTTATGTTCAGCCTGACTACAGTGGGCATTTGTAATAATAAATCCAACATAGAGTTTAGAATTTGCTGTTTCATTTTGTTATTATATAAGTGGCATGTTCATAAAATATGTAACTGTATTATTTACTAAAACTTTATATGGGGTAGTTGATCATTTCGAGTTTCTTTCACTGGCTTATTATGCATTGGTTGTGGTCTTGACCTAAAGTTTACATTATAGTTTACATCATGAAAGTAAAATCTTTTTTTTTTGTTTTTTGTTTTTTTTTGTTTTTTTGAGGTAGGGTCTCGCTGTAGCCCAGGCTGACCTGGAATTCACTATGTAGTCTCAGGGTGGCCTTGAACTCACGGCAATCCTCCTACCTCTGCTTCCCGAGTGCTGGGATTAAAGGCGTGTGCCACCACACCCGGCTACATCATGAAAGTAAAATCTTAATGAATATGTTTACATTTTCTTTAGTTTTCTTTTGCAAGTTATTTCTCAACTGATTATGAAAATACTCAAAATCCAAATATTGCTTTTTCTACTGTCAGTATTTTTGAGCTGGTTTTAAAGTGTTCTAAGCCTTATTGAATACATTTAGTGCATATTTTATTAATAGTATGTAAAGTGTCAGTATTATCTTTCATATAGACTGTAAATAGTAGTGATTTCCTTTTATCAAAGTCTATCCTTGATTTAAAAAAAATATGTTTATTTATTTGCAAATGGAGAAACAGACACAGAGAGAGACAGAGAGAAAATGGCCACACCTGGGCCTCTAGCCACTGCAAACAAACTCCATGTGAATGTGCCACTTTATGTATCTGGTTTTATGTGGCCACAGGGGAATTGAACTTGAGTCATTAGGTTTTGCAGGCAAGTACCTTAACCATTGAGTTATCTCTCCAGTGCCCCACACTTGATTTTAAATAACATATTTTGGAAAACATTAAAGCTTTCATTCATTCATTATTTTTGTTCATTTCATTTGTTCAACAAATGTTTCTTGAGCCGGGCATGGTGGCACACGCCTTTAATCCCAGCACTCAGGAGGCAGAGGTAGGAGGATCACCATGAGACTACACAGTGAATTCCAGGTCAGCCTGGGCTTAGAGTGCGACCCTACCTCGAAAAACAAACAAACAAAAAAAAAAAAACCAAACCAAACCAAAACAACAAATGTTTCTTGAGTTTCTGTTACCTGGTATTTGTCCTCCCTGCCTCCAAATACTGTTGTGTAAGTAAGTATGACCAATATGACCAATATCAAGAGAGAGAGAGAGAGAGAGAGAGAGAGAGAGAGAGAGAGAGAGAGAGAGAGAGAGAGAGAGAGGACTTAACTATTTCCCACCCAGTGATAGAACTGTTAGGTGATAAACTTAGTCTCTTTTGGTTACATTGAGACAGAATAGGAGAAAGCTAGGTAGGTTTCAGCAAGGGATAGAGGTCTAGAGGAAACCAGAAGATGCCAAATACCCGATTTCTCATCTTGGCACAAAAATGAACACTTCTAACTTGGATTAGAACTCAGTTTCTGACATTGATCTACGACACCCCTGCCATCCACAGTTGAACAAGCTACAATCCCAGCCCCACCAGATATGGGTGGACTCTATGGTCCATCCTCCAGGTCTAATAACAAATCAGATTTTCCCCCGCCCACCTGAATCAGACACTAAAAGGTGATGGGCTGACGTGAGATCTTCCCTTTTTCTTGCTGGATTCTCTACTCATTTGGTGTGGCCTGAATTTCCCCCACGTGAGTCTCAGTTCTGGCCCCACTTGGCCTCTTGGCCAGGTGGGGAAGGGAGGCCTAGCTCTTTTTGTAAATGTCTCTTCAATTTTAGTCTTTCTGTTCTGTCTGATGGTCTCTAATTTACCATGTGTGGATTCCCATTTGGGGTCTGTCAAGTGGGCTCCCATTTTTTCCTCACTTCTCCCATGAGAAAGCATGGAGCTGATGCCATGTGTGTTCCCTCTTTTTTTAAAAAAAGTATATTTATTGTCCATAATGAGTTACATTATTTAGTGGGCAAACAATGAGTTGTTATCCCCAATTCCCCGATGCCCCCTCCCCCATCCCCAATCAGCTGGATATCCTCCTCTGTGGGTCGTCTGGATCAGTCCTTGTGACAGGGGACCATGGACAGCCTATTATTCAGCCAGGTTCTCCTGGCCCTGGTATGTTGTTACTGAGGGGTGCCATGCCTCTGGATAATTTCCCCCACAACGGCTCTCACAATCTTTCTGTCCCCTCTTCCGCTCAGTTCCCTGAGTTGTGGTGGATGAGTATTAAGGCTGCTTTAATGTTGTGACCCTAGGGGGTCTTTGTGTCGAAAACCATTGGTTTCTGTCTCACTGGCTTATCCTGTGTTGATTGAATGGCTGTGGCTGTGGGTCTCTTATTCATCCCGTCATTCTCTGCGGGGTTCCATTTAGATCCTCCACGATATGACTGTGGTGGCTCATCTCTTGCCAAGATCTCAGCTATCGGCCTACGGTCGGTTGGTAGGGTTATATGGGCCACAGCTCTCTCGTTGCATCCTGAAAAATACAAACACATTCTCCATCGGAGAGTGAGATCAGTATAGGTTAACAAATATACACAATTCTGGATAACTTAGATTCTATTTTTAGTAGCCTCCCTGTCAATCGCTCCCATAGTACATCTTTTCTTGGGAGCCCAAGAGTATGGGATCTGGTGCCTATCGCCCTGAATCCCCAGTTCCAGACAAGGGCTCCCCTCACTAAGTGGACAATTTGGCCGAATTTAAAAGCTGTTGATTGTCTCCCCCAGGCCCAGGCTCCTCCATTGCACAAGTGCTCCTTTCTTGGTTTGTTGTTCTCTCCCAGTAGGAGGTGTGGTCAGCCTACTCATGGCTGCAGACTGTGTTTCATGTCAGTGGTCTCTGTTTACTCCAGCTGTCGTTGATCAGTTTCCCCTGGCAACTTGTGCAGTGCCTTCTAGCACTGCACTGCCTTCTGGGGGCTGGATACCATTCCAGACCTCGAAGGGTCTCTCGATGCTCATCTATGGCATTCTGTGGTTTCTTCAGCAACAGGATTTTGCCTCAGGCCTGGGGAGGGCACTCAAGAGCTTTGACAGAATTCTGTCTTGTTTTTGGAACTTCATGGGTCGCTTTGGTCAACAGCTCAGTGAGGGAAGGAACTCGTGGTTGGAACCAGGGGTTGTCAGACTGATCAAATTATTCACAGGTTTAGACTCTCTCCCCTACCACTCATAGCCCCTCTTGCCAGTCGACGCCCACTACTTGCTCAATAGGCTCCAGTATGCTCGTGAGGATTTTATGGTTTTGGACCTAATTTGGTTTAGCCTCTTGCTTAAGCCATTCCCCTCCCCCCATCCCTTACCCCTCATTCATAACCTCTCACTTCTTTCTATCAGTCTGCGTAGAGTTTACGGTTATCCTGGTTAAGGACCTCACATGAGGGAGAATATGTGGCATTCGATTCTCTGTTCTTTTGAGTGTTCACTTAGTGTTCTTTTGAGTGTTCACTTAGTAAGATCTGCTCGAAGTCAGACCATTTTTTCCTAAATTTTGATATGCCATTTTTCCTTTCAGCTGAGTAGAATTCCATCATGTAAATATACCACAGTTTCGCTGTCCATTCCTCCATGGATAGGCATTTGGGTTGATTCCATTTCTTGGCTATTATGAATTGAGCTGCTATAAATATAGTTGTACAAATGTTTCTGCGTCGAGATGTGACATCTTGTGGATAGATGCCTAGTAGAGGGATAGCTGGGTCCATTGGTAGTTCTATGTCCATTCTGTCTAAGAGTCTCCACACTACTTTCCATAGCGGTTGAACGAATTTGCAGTCTCACCAGCAGTGAGCAAACATCTTGAGAGATCATTTCTACAGTAGTGGAAAATTAGGGTGGAATTATTGCTAAGTTTATAGCAAACTAAAGAAACAGGACATATAATTCTAGGAAAAAATCAGGTAAAGTCAACCTGGTTTGCTATATGGTTGCTATGTGTCAGTCATATGCATTGTGACTCTCATAGAAGTTCATGGCAATGCTCACCCTGAACGTTGTAACCAAAGCTTGAGAGAGAGAGAGAGAGAGAGAGAGAGAGAGAGAGAGAGAGAGAGAGAGAGAGAGAGAGAGAGAGAGAGAGAGAGAGAGAAGGGGGAGAGAGACAGGAGAGAGAGGTGTATCTGTGTGGGTAGCAAGGAAAACAAAGAGCTAAATTTTCATTTTCCATTAAGGAAGTAAGTAGGAAATCACTGAAAAACAAAAACCAACAGAAATAGAAGCATGCCATTTAGAACATGAAGGCACATAGGAAAATAATTGGCTAAAAGAGTACACTTGCATTTATTAATAAATTTTTTGGAATTAGTTGTTACTTTCTGTATCTTTATATGTATGATAAATATAAAAGTAATCGGAACAGCCAAGTTGTGAAGTAAAGGGACTTGTTCAGCTGTTTGAGAGAAACTCTGAAGAGTTTGTTTCCATGGAAATTACTATTTCAACAAAATAATTTGTTTTGACTTTTCAGAATGTGTGAACAAAAATAGAACCTAGACCTGTTGTATATTCTGTGATGTTGGGTGGATCCAGGATCATGACTGTTATATCTTCTTGATGAATTACTTCATTTATAATTGGTATTATTTATTACTAAAAAGGCTTTGGCAATTTTATTATCTTGTCTTGATATATTGCTTTTTAATGCAGTTAGGTATATTTTCCATCCTTTTAATTTAATTTTCTTTGTTGTTTTTTTGGAGGTGGGGGTTTGGGGGGGCCTCACTCCAGCCCAGGCTGACCTGGAATTCACTATGTAGTCTCAGGGTGGCCTGGAACTCACAGCAATCCTCCTGCCTCCCACAGCATGCATGTGGAGGTTAGAGGACAACTTTTGGGTTGGTCCTTGTGAGTCTACAACTCCTTGGGGGATCTTGCGCACCGACACCCCTGTTTATCCATGGAGCTGGGAGGACAGATTCTTGGGTGGCCGGGAGCATGTGAGAGACCCCTCGGGAGACAGTTGCTGTGAACAGTTTGTTTATTTGGTGGGAAGAATGACATTTATCCAGAAGGGAGAAGGAGGTGCAAGGGTATGGGTCACAAAGTGATTGGTGGGGGCGAGGTAGCTTGCTGATGCCTTATTAGCATATTGGGGCTAACAGACTCTATAGCTAGATCATGTGGTGCAGGAATGGCAGGAATTACTTGACTCTGGTCATGTAGTGGATGGCGATAGCTGTAGGGGAGTTGTATCCTTATCGAGTTCTCTAGGGCAGGAGGTCACTGGGCTATGAGACCTAGGGCTTATCAGCATTTCTGTATGCCTGGGAGGGGTAACGGCCCCTGCCGTCTCCGCTCCACTTCAGGGCTACTGGGACCAGGCTTTTTTAGCTCAAGTCCTGCATCCAGGGACTGGACCAAGATTCTCAGAGTTAGGACCTGCTCAATCTTCCTACCCAGGGCTGCAGTTTATGCTTAATAGCCCAGATCTGTCTCCTCACAGCTCTGGCCCATGTTTAGTGGTGCCCAACAGGTCCTCACCTGTCCACCTCATTTTAAGCATGATTTCTTGCTCAGGATTCTTTTTTTTTGTTTGTTTGTTTTTTGAGGTAGGGTCTCGCTTTAACCCAGGCTGACCTGGAATTCACTGTGTAGTCTCAGGTGGCCTTGAACTCATGGTGATCCTCCTACCTCTGCCTCCCGAGTGCTGGGATTAAAGGCATGTGCCACCACGCCTGGCTGGAATCTTACTCTACTGTTCTTTGCTGTGTTCCTGACAAGCTTCCAGGAAATTCTCCTGTGTCTGCCTCCCATCGGTATCACCACAGTGTCAGTGTGATAGGATTTCAGAAGCCCACCACAGCTTCCAGCTTTTTACATGGGGTCTGAGGATTGAACTCAGGTATTCTATCTTGAGTGGCAAGTGCTTTATCCACTGAGCCATCTCCCCAGCCATATCCTTTTCTTTTGACCTCTTAGTGTGGTCTTTTATTTATTTATTTTAAAATTTTTATCTATCTATCTATTTGCAAGGGGAGAGAGAAAAAGTGGTTATGCCAGGGCCTCTAAGCCACTGCAAACAAACTCCAGATGCATGTGCCACTTTGTGCATCTGACTTTACATGGGTACTGAAGAATCAAACCTGGTTGTTAAGTTTTGCAGGCAAGTGCTTTAACTGCTGAGCCATTGCTCCAGTACAAGCTGTGGTCTTTTAAATAGGGAGGGTTTCACTATTCCTTATCCAGCGAGGGAAAGGCATTTGTTGTAGTTAGCTTTCTAGTTGCTGTGTATAGAGAACCCAAGCAAAAGTGGCTTGTTGAGGAATGGGTTTATTTGGCTTAGGGACTTGAGGGGAGACTCCATCCTGGCAGGGAAGACGATGGCATGAGCAGAGGATGGGCATCACCTCCACCACAGCACTGCAAACAGTGGCAGGAAGGTGTGCCAAACACTGGCAAGGGGAAGCTGGTTTATAATCCCCATAAGCCCGCTCCCAAGAACACAGCTCTAGCGAGGTTGTAAAACCCAAACTGCCATCAGCTGAGGATCAGTCACATAGAACACATTCATTTGTTTGTGGGGGACACCTGGATCAAACCATGACAGCAATTTCTTTAAATGTATATGAAATTATCATAAATGTATTTTTTCTGTATACCATGTTTTTTATATCTCCCCTTGCTTTCATCATTTTTTTGTCCTATTGTGGTTTGGAAAGGTAGGGATTTAATTTCTATGTGTTTATGTGTAACTACTCATATTATTCAGCTTTCCATCACTTTAAAACATACCTAAGGTAAACAAGTTGTAGAAAGAAAAGGTTTATTTTGGCTCACTGTTTTGGAGGCTGCAGTCTACCATTCATTGGCTCTACTGCTTTTAAGCCTGAGGCAGGCAGCACATGAGATTGGAGCATGTGGTAGAGCAAATTCACTTACCTCATGGCCAGAGAACAAAAGAAAAACGAGGTGACCAGGGGTCCCATGACCCCCTTCAGGGAACCGTACTTGTCAAGGTTCGCCACCTGAAGTCTCCATCACCCTGGAAAGCAAACATTTTTTTTGAGATAGGGTCTCACTCCATCCCAGGCCGACCTGGAATTCACTATGTAGTCTCAGCGTAGCCTTGAACTCACTGCAATCCCCCTAACTCTGCCTCCCAAGTGTTAGCAGTAGAGGTGTGCACCACCACACCTGGCCAGGAGCACACTTTCACAACATGAATCTTGGAAACACTTAAGATATAAACCGTGGCACCACTTAAAACTCTTCACTTCTTAATTTTGACTCTTTTAAAAAATATTCTTTATTTACAAGCAGAGAGAGAACGGCACACAAGGGCCACCAGCCACTGCTTTTGAACTCCAGATATATGTACCACCCTGTGCATCTGGCTTTATGTTGGTACTGGGTAATTGAACGTGGGTCATTAGGTTTTGCAGGCGAGCTCTTTAACCGCTGAGCCTTCTCTCCAGCCCCTGAATTTCGACTCTCAGTTCTTAAGAACTAGCAGCATAAAGCTTGCTGTGGTGGACCGTGCTTGTAATCCCAGCATTTGGAAGGCAGAGGAGTAAGAGATCAAGGCCAGCCTCTGGTTCATAGTGAAATTGATACAACCGGTGCTCTCAGAAGCCCCATCTCAAAAACAAAGACAAAGCAAACAAACCTACCAGTATAAATATATAACATGATAATGAAACTGGAATGTGATCAAGAGATTTTTTAGAGTTGGCAGTGATTAACAGCAACAAAAACCTTGTCTTGGATAGCATCAGGGTAAGGAGGTTCGCTGAGGGAAGAGACAGCAAAGTTTCAAACAAAGACTGCTAAAGTGGTCAGCACGGGTTTTTTCTTTAGAAACTGAGCATATTGAAGCCGGGTGTGGTGATGCATGCCTTTAATCCCAGCACTCAGGAGGCAGAGGTTGGAGGATCGCCCGCCATGAGTTTGAGGTCAGCCTGAGACTACAGAGTGAATTCCAGGTCAGCCTGGGCTACAGTGAGACCCTACCTCGAAAAACCAAAAAAAAAAAAGAAAAAAGAAAAAAAAAAAGAAACTGAGCATATTTATTTTTGTTGATTTTTTTTTTAATAAATGTATGTGAAGTAATTTGATCCTAACTCCCTCCCATGACCTTTTCTTGTTTCCCTCTCCATTTTCCTTCCACGGAACCCTTTCTTCCCAGCCAGTCCCACCTCTATTCTGATACCTTTTTTCCCTGTGTATTTGTGAGACCCGGTGAGTTTCCCTAAGGCTGCCTGCTTAAGTAGGTAAGGAATTATTTGCCAGAGCACGTGCATCTTCCAGGGCTACCCTATGCTCCCTCAGCAACTGTGAAGAAATCCTCAGAGAGGGTGGAGCCTCATGCCTTCCTCCTGATCTCATACCTGATGGAATGTTAGCGTTGTGCAGTCTTGTGCAGATAACTGTCACCGAGAGTTCATGCATGCAGCGGTCATGTCTGAAGGCATGTCCCATGGGACTCCTGCCCGTCTTCTGTTACATTCTCTCTGCCCTCGCACAGAGAGGGTGATAGAGATTTCTCATGCGGCACTGAGCACTTCAGCCACTTATTCTCAGCACTTCGATGTCTCCCCAGTAGTCACCACTGACTGCAAAAAGCTTTTCTAACCAAAAATGAAAGCAGCACTAATCTGAGCATAAGCATACATATTTAGAGGGCAGTTTGATGAGTACCACGTGTCCATTTAGCCAAAGCACAGTAGGTCACTTCCCCTCTGGCTCCATGACCTCTCCAGCCATAGGCTTTTGACTAAGCTTTCAGTATCATGCATGAATTCCTTCTCATGGAATGGGCCTGAAATCCATGCAGAAAGTGGTTGGTTACCTCTCTTAGGAATCATGCCACCTTTCTTTAGTGGGCACATCTTGCCTGGCTGGTCAGTTCTGTAGCTCGCAGGGTAAGATTATTGATGACTTATCTCTCCAGCAGCCTGCATAAACACCTTCTAACACTG
>PVHP010038735.1:0-16700 GCA_004024765.1 Zapus hudsonius | reverse complement strand
CTTTGTGCATCTATCTGGCTTTATATGGGTGCTGAGGAATTCAACCAGGCCATAAGGCTTTGGAAGCAAGCATCTTTAACCCCTGAGTAATCTCTCCATTCCTCCAACTGATTTTTCACAGTTTTGTTACCCTGCATATTGAAGGTTAGAAATCTGTTGACTTATATTTGTAGGAATACTACTTGAAATGAAATGAAATCCAACCCAAATTAGAGAGTCTACCTTTCAGTAATAATCACTGTAAATGCTGTTGACACTTTCCCTTTCTTTCTTTTGTTCTTAGTGTGTGTGCACAAGTGTGTGTGTAAGCGTGGAGGCAAGATGCTGATGCTGGGCAGTTTATCTCCATTTTTCTCTCCTGTATTTACTGAGACAAGGTCTCTCACTTGAACCCAGAGCTCACCGATTCAACTAGTCTCGCTAGCCAGCTGGCAATGGGAATCCACTGTCTCTGGCTACCAAGTGCTGGGATTGCAGGGCGGCTTCCACGTGGGTGCTGGGGTCTGGATCCATGCAGGCGTACATGCATGGTAAGTGCTTTATCATCGAGCCGTCTCCCCAGACCTGATCTAACAGTTAACTCTTTAAGCATATAGTAGAAAGTACTTAATTTTAGGAAAACTTCTCATGCTTAGTTGTTTTCATCATTCATTAAGAAGTCACTTGTATCTTAATTGCAGTGTGAGTGTGGTGGTTGATACCGACACAACCTAGAATCACCTGTGAGGGATGATCTTGATTAGGTTAACTGTGGAGAGGATTCTGGGCTGTATAAAATGAGAGAGCTGGATGAACACCATTCATCACTCTGCTTCCTCATGGTGGACTGTATGTAACTTCACACTCCCGAGACCATGCCTTCCCTGACATGGTGGACTGTAACTTGGAACTGTAAGCTGAAATAAACCGTTTCTCCGTAGACTGATTTTTGTCAGATATTTGGTCCCAGCAAGGAGAAGCTGACCAATACAGTGGGTGATGGAGAACATCTGAATACCTGTATACAACTGAGAAAATAAATTAACATGGAAGCTGGGCATGGTGGCTCGTGCTTGTAATCCCTGCGATCAAAAGGCCGGGCCTCAGTGAGAGCAAACAAACAGGAGAAACAGGTATAAATTGTATTTCATCAATACTGACCACTCAACACTGTTGGAAGGACTTTGGGTAATGACAGTTGTATCTTTCCAACTAGTCGTTTTTTGAAGTTTTTAAAAAACTTTTTATTGATAGCTTCAATAATCACAGACCATACACCATCATGATTCCCTCTCCACCCTCCCTCATAGCCCCCCTCCCAATCAGTCATTTGTCAAATCTCAAAGCTATTGCCTTCAGAAACTTCAGCTCCACCCTCTTGGAATCCCACTCCTTCCTAACCCCCTTGTACAGCTCACACCAGCACTGAAATTCCTGCAGCCTGCTCCGCCCACACCAGCTCTTGCATTTCTGTGAACCACTGAACAGCCAGTAAAGTTGCTAATGCTGTTTCTACTAAGACAAACGTGTTGAGTGACATCCATCCAGAGGTAGGGGCGCTCCAGGACTTAGAAGCCATATGCTGAGCAAGCTCTAGGCTTATCTGGAAGTGTGATCTCTGAGGGCATTTCTCTGATGGGGCTTCAGCAAAGTTCAGTTTGCAGTTTTAGGAAAATACAAGAAGAATCTTGTATACTCCTTGGGGAACCAGAAGGCTTCAGTGTTTAGAAGTATATAATCTAATATATCTATATATTATATATATATAATATAATATAATATAATATAATAATTTAGAAGTCTATAATCATTCTTCTAACCCATAAAAAGCATACTGAGCCAGATGTAGCAGCATTGGCCAGTCGTTCTAATCCTGGGGAAGCTGAGGCAGGAGGGGCAAGAATCCACATCCAGCCCTGTCTCCAGCAAGACTATCAGCAACCAACAACAGTAAACTGTGAAGCTCTACTTGTATGGGCACCATGGCCTTCTTCGCTTTCTAGTTCAGTGTACCCCAATCAGAGAGTGTGTTCTCCTAAAGCAACCCACAACCTCCCTCTTGCTGCTCAGGTCTAGGGGCTCAAACCATGTCCTGGACACATTTTCTATCTTTTAGTTCTTTGGAATCTAGTTAAAAAACAACAAACAACAAAACAACAGATAAGGTGGTTCACTCCTGAAATCCCAGCATTTGTGAGGTGAAAGCAAAAGGATCAGAAGTCTCAAGGTCAGCCTCAGCTTGGGCCACATGAAACATTGTCCCAAACAAACAACAACAACAAAAAGACAAAAAAAGAAAAGAATTCATCCTGAAAGACCATGAAAATATTGTTTCACAAATCATTTTCTTAAGTCTTACACTCCTCTTCCAGACAGAAAGTGATTTATCAAATCCTTATGTCAAAGTAATTTTATGTGGAAAAAAAACCCCTGAATCTATATATCCAACTTTTACACCATGAGTCAGTTTCAATTTTTTTTTAAAATTTAACTCAATGTGACCTGAAATGTCACTCTCTTATACAGGCTTTAGTGAGGATACTAGTTCTTGCGACTTTGAACTCTATGCCTGTCTAGTAGGCTTCTGTGCATATGTAAACACACATGTCTACTTATTTAGGATTCCTTTGTTCTGTTGAAGTCTTCTAAGGAGAACAAAGGCTTCCTTCTCTTCGTTCAAACAAAAATACTCTGGGAATTGATGTCTGAAAGCAACTTCCTGCCGACTTACCTCTTAATCAATCCAGTGACTGTATTTTTGTACCGCTTAAAATAACAGCGCCCACCAGCGAGCGCAAACTCCAGCAGCGCAGCCGGTGAAGCGACTGGACACCTGCGCTTGGCCAGACTCCATTTTCACTTCCATCATGAGAGGGACAAGACAGTGCTAGCCACGAAGACACTGTGTTTACTAAATTCTTCCCTTTTTCCCAAAAAGAGGAGCAAGTTTCCTTCTTCTGTAGATTTGGTCAAGGGTCCCCATCGATGATTGAGAAGTCCTCAGGTACACCAGTGGCCACAGTACACAGCCCCGGATAAGAGAGAAAGAAGGAAGGAAAAGAGCCATTCCGCTGTGCTCTAGAGGAAGGTTGTGGAACCTTTAGGAAGTGGAGCTTTGCTGGAGGCAGTGAATCCCAGCCTGGTCCCTCTTCCCGTCTGCAGACACGTGTATCCCGCTGCCTCACACTCCTGCTGCCTGCCCTGCCTACCATCTCAGTTCGTAGGCCCTCAAACTGTGAGCCTTTCTCCTCCCTGAAGTGCCTTCCTGTCAGGTATTACGTCACAGCAACAAGTAACCAGTACACTTTTCTTCCTTAAAGCCCTTGCTTTCTTCCCAGTCCAGTGAGCTGTGACCCATTGTCAAGGCCACATGCATTGTTTCCTTGATTCTGTCTTTGCAATGCTTCCCTCTTGTGTGTCATCTGAGCCAGCAGCTCCGATTCCCAAATTCAAGCCATCTACCTAGGTGACTGTGTGTGTGTGTGTGGGGGGTAAGCAGGTGTGTGTACGGATGCACGTGCCCATGGGCACACACGCACACATGCTCTATGTCACTCATCTGCCTGTTTCCTTGAGTCGGAGAATCTCACTGAACCTTTCAGTCAGACGGGCTGGCCAGTGAGTCCCAGTGATTCTCCAGCCTTCACTCCCCGTAGGACTGGAGTTCAAGGTGTGCGAGGCCAAGCTGAGCTGTTTACATGGGTGCTGAGGAATCAAACTCAGGGTGAATCAGACCCTCAAGCCTGCAGGTCAAGTGCTGAGCCATCTCTCTATTTCCTGAGGGACATTTTACTTAAGTTAGGACAGTGGAGACCTGAGTGCAAAGCCTGCCACAGCCGTGCTTAGCACACACCGTGACTCAGTACACAGAGGCTACTTTATAGAGTCAACATTATCTACCAAGGCGGGTCTCCTCTGCTAACACTAAGGTTCCCTCTTGCAGAGTGCTTCTTGTGGACCAGGCACATTCTCTCCTTGTTGGCAAGCTTCCTGAGCCCAGGGACCGTGGCCATTCACTTCTTCATTTCTTACCAGTACAGGACATAAGACAGATGCTCAGCTTTGCTAAATCACAGAGAAAAGTCAAGAGAAAAAAGAAGCCATTGGTAGAAGAGCTGCTGCAGTTAAGTCAACGCTGTGTTGGGAACATTAGTGTGAACACACTTCCCAGCCCCCAATCCAAAACCAAAATGCTTCTATAGAGAAGGATGCCTGCTCTGTGTAGACCCATTCGGCTTTGTATGAAGGATCCCTGTCTCTCCTTGGCCCTGTCCTCCTCTCTCTACATGAAGGAGCGGTTTCTCCCCTCGGCCTTGCCCTCCTCTCTCTCTACCTGAAGGAGTGGTCTCCCTCCTTGGCCTTGTCTTCATACTCTCTTTCTATGAAGGAACAGACCGCTCTACAAGAAGGAGCGCTCTCTCTCCCCTTGGCCCTGTCCTCCTCTCTCTACATGAAGGAGCGGTCTCTCCCCTCGGCCTTGTCTCCATCCTCTTTCTGAACAACAAATCACTATTCACATCTGCAGGCCTGGCTGTCATTCACAGGCTTTCCTGATGCTGTCTTTGAAAGTCATACCTGAGGTATCTCTGCAAACCTCCATCACTCCAGTTTCCGGAATACTAGCTTGCCAGAGTGCTATTTTGTGGTTCCTTTTCAACTTCGTTGATTTGCAAGGTGAGAATGAATGTGAAAGACACTTTTTGAGTTTGTCCACATTTTATCATTCAGTACTATGAGAACTGACCATAACCAAATGACAATGAAAGTTCTGTATTTTGTTTTGGGTTGATTTTTTTCTTTTAATGCCAAGTTTCAGTACTTTTCTGAGTTTCCTTTCCTCCAACATTAGAGAAGTGAAGAAAACATTAACACAGGAAGAGTTGTCCACCATTATGTGTTCTTTTAAAAACGAAGAGTTGTAAGGCTGGAGGGATGGCTCAATGGTTAAAGACACGTTCGAAGGCTGCACTCCTGAGTTCAATTCCCTAGCCCCCTATGTAAAGCCAAATGCAAAAAAGTGATGCATGTGTCTGGCACTGTTTGAGGCAGTAAGAGACCATGGTGAGCCCATATATCATAAAACACACACACACACACACAGACAAGCAAATAAATAGTTTTTTTTTTTAAAGAAGAGTTAAGCTTCACTTATGTTAGGTAACCTGGACAGCCCAGCACAGAAAGTCCCTCTGATCCTAGAACTGTCTTTAATGCTGCTGTTTGCTAGTCACGTGGTTAGCCACAAACTCCACCCTCCATAGCTGCCAGGGACCATGAAGATGAGCGCCAGAGCCATCAGCTTTCTTAACTCTGCTCACGGCCCTTTCTTCAATGTAATTAATCATTTCCTTTTAACTACACCCCAAACAGTGTCTTGGATCCACACTGCCCAACTGTGAAGATGTCAAATCAAACCAACACCCTCTGCTGCACATCTACAAGAAATGAAGCCTTGCCCTGTCTTAGGGAACTCCCCAGCCCTCATAGGAGCATCTACAAGTAAAACCAGAGACCATGGCTCAATGTTCAGAGGGGGTGTGCCTCCTTTAAAAAACTCATTCACGCTGGTCATTCATTTAAAAAATAAATCTTCTAACCAGAGAGCTTCTCTCCTTGGCCCTGTCCTTGACTTGGTATGGGATTTGAGTCCCACACCAGCACTGCTATAGCACGGGGCTTCCGTTTTACACAGGACACGTGTAAGCTGGTGGAACAGACTCCATGAAGCACCTGCTCACGTCTAACTCTTGAGAACAGTAGTTCAGCAGTCCATTCTCAGTACAATCACATCTAACATCTGCTCACTGGTTCCAGGGAGAGAGGGTGTCAAGAATGCACAGTCTGCAGTTTTTCTGTTTCTTTCATGGCTTCCTTACTTCTTGAACACTGAGCCATTCAACCTTCCCAACTCCATTTAAAAAGACATGTGGGCACTTCCAAAAAAAAATTCCTTCTTTAAAAAACATGAAGTCTCAGCCATCTAAGCATGCACCTTATGACCATCCCTGTCGCTGACTCATCATTATAGTTGTTCATTACAAAAGAAAAAGGTAAAACAATACCCATGGCATCACCTACTATGAGCAGCATCAGAATCTGGTTCAGAGTGTCTCTCTAAGCAAGACCTCCCCTACTGAGCCTGCCATTCCTCCTGGACCCAACCAGAAGGACCCAGCCTGAAAGTAGGGCGCCCAACTGGCTTTAAGAACCCAGGTCCCCAGAGTCTAAAGGACACGAGGCAGCATGGAGGTTGACACTGAGTCAGTGCCCACTGGAAAGGTGTACGGAAGGGTTACTCTACAGAGGATGCCCGGCTGGTGGGATTCCAGAGAAGCTCTCTGGTTAGAATGCTTTCACTGCACTGGATATAGAAATGGACCACTGCTGAGAAGGGAAATGAGGATCTTTTATTTGGGGCCCAAGATCTCCACAACCTGGTACCTTGCTATCTGTATTTGTAGACAGCCTCTGGCACTCAGTGAGAGCTTCCAGCTCTGAACAAAGCTAGGTAGGAAGAAACATTATTGTCCCACATGACTATGATCTCCTTCAAAGAGGGTTACATGTCCCTGTTGATTACCACATGCCCTGTGCAGGATTAAGATATAATTCCTGACCCTACTGAGTTCAGTAAGTTCTGCAGAAACGTCAAGATAAAAACATAGTGACAGGTTTCCCAAGGGTTGTGTGTGTGTGTTGTGCATGCATGTGTGTAGATTTGGGTCCACATGTGTGTGAGTGCCGCGCATGTGGAGGCCACAGATTGATGTCAGGTGTTCTCCTTGGTCACTCTCCACCTAATTTGTTAAGACAGGCTCTCTCACTTAAACCCAGAGCTTGCCAGATTTGGCTGGTCAGCTTGTCCCAGGGATCCCCTGTCTCCACCTCCCAAGCACTGGGATTACAGATGGGCTGCACATCCACCCTGCATTTATGTGGGTGCTAGGGATCTGAACTGAGGTGTTCGTGCTTATGCAGCAAAAGCCCCTTACTGACTGAACCATCCACCTAGTCTCAGTTGCTTGTCTTTTTTTTTTAACTTGGGAATAAAAAAAAACTCTTCATTAAAAATTTTCATATGGAAATTTTTTTAAAATATGATTTAGAATGACAAAATGTGGCCCAATGCATTACTGTTCCACATGACTCTGCTCTTCCTCAAGGAGGATTACATGTCCCTGTCTATTGCCACATGCCCTGTGAAAGGGTAAAGATGTAATTCCTAACCCTATGAGTTCAGGTCTGGCCACATGACTCACATGCTGGCTCTGTCCTAAACCTCTGCATGGTTCTTTCTTTTACCTCCTTGGTCACAGCATTAGCAAGTCCCAGACAGAAGCAATTCCTTCGGAGAGGAGCTGGGATAAGTCACATGGAACAGAGCTACAGCTGACCTTGGCTGACAGTAACCTCAGAGAAATAAGCCTCTGTTGTCTGGTGCTGGTGATCATTTAAGGTTGTTACTGCTGCCTCACCTGGCATGCGCACACTTATAAAGTGGTTACTGTGAGATGAACCGTGTTCTCCATTCACAGCATGTCCTGCATCTGCAGCCTGGTGAATTTCTTGCACACATGCTTCTGATCACATAACATTAATGCAGAAGCCCCAAATAACCTTTCTAGCCTACAAGGTTAAGATCCAACTATAAGCTAACCTTTTTTTTCCCTTAGCTTTTACATAACTTTTCCTTTCATGTATTGTACACTAACAAGAGTATATGTAACTCACAACACCATCCAGTGCTGGGAATTGAATGGGGAGGTTATACTGCCATTGAGTGCATGTGATGACAGCTTGCTTGGACCCAGACACAAGGGCAGAGACATTCAGGATGACAGAGAGGCTGCTGCTTTTAACTGGGAAGGACTTGAGGGGAGACTCCATCCTGGCAGGGAAAACGATGGCTGGAGAGAGATGTACTCAGCCGTGTGTTTGCACTGAGCAGAGCTATGCTGGGAGGAGACCGTGTAACCACGTATATAATTTAAATGTTTCCATGGGCATGTTACAATGTAAGCCACATATGTAATTTAAGTGTTTCTGTGGGCATGTTACAATGTAAGCCATGCATGTAATTTAAATGTTTCCATAGGCATGTTACAATGTAAGCCATGTATGTTATTTAAATGTTTCTGTGGACATGTTACAATATAAACCATGTATGTAATTCAAATGTTTCTTCTGTGGGCATGTTATAAAGTGAAAAAGAGAAAATAATTTTAGAAAAAGATATTTTACTAAACACAGTGTATTGAAAATATTGTCACATTTTCCTTTTCACCCTGTTAAATCTTAGACATCTGCTGTGTGCTTACATATACCGTACATGTCCATCCACAACAATGACATAGAGCATACTCAACAACCCCTTGTGGCAAGCGGTATAGGGACCTGAACAGTGCAGGTCTATAATTCATCTCCTTTAATGCCCAATGCTTTCGCTTCACCAAAACGGAAGAGACAAGCGAGAGTGAGGACCATCACAGACCTAGTGGCAGACTGAGCAAAGCTCATCTCAGGTGGCTGTCCATCTTTTTTAAAAATATTTTTTAATTTATTTATTTGCAGGGGAAGAGAGAAGGGGAGGGAGGGAGGGAGAGAGGGAAGAAAGGAGAGGGGGAGAGAGAGAGTGAAGGGAGGAATGAATGACAATGAGTGGGCATTCCAGGTCCTACAGCTACTGCAAATGAACTCCAGATGCACGTGCCACTTTGTGCATCTGGCATTATTACATGAGTACTGCAGAATTGAACCCAGTTGTTGGGCTTTGCAGGCCAGCATCTCAACCACTGAGCCAGCTGCACTGGAGCCTTCTTTCTACTTGAGTGTCATGCACCAGCAGCCTGTGTCTTTTTTTTTTTAACACCTTCTCCAGAATGTCATGCAGGTGATACTGCATGAAACTTTTTCAGATTAGCTTCTGACACTTAGCAAGATGTGCTGAAGAGATCTCCATGGTTTTTCGTAGATGACAGAACTCCTATTGCTGCACGTCCTTAATAACTTTAATCACTTTTAAAAATATTTATTTATTTATTGGAGATAGAGTGAGAAAGAGACAGACAGAGAGACGATAGACAGAGGCTACCTTATGCATCTGGCTTCACATGGGTACTGTGGAATCAAAAGCGGGTTGTTAGGCTTTGCAGGTATTGTGGTCAGCTTTCTAGTTGCTACACAGAAAGAACTCAAACAAAAGTGGCTTGTGGAGGAATGGGTTTATTTGGCTTATAGTCTTGAGGGGAGACTCCATCCTGGAAGGGAAAACAATGGCATGAGCAGAGGGGTGGACATCACCTCTGCCACTGCACTGAAAATAGCAGCAGGAGGGTGTGCCAAACATTGGCAAGGGGAAGCTGGCTTATAACCCCATAAGCCCGCCCCCCAACAACACAGCTCCATTGAGGTTGTAAAATCCAAACTGCCATCAGCTGAGGATCAATTACCCAGAACACATTCATTTGTTTGTGGGGAACACCTGGATCAAACCATGACAGCAGGCAAGGGCCTTAACTGCTGAGCCCAACTTTGGTCATTGTCATCAATGACTTCTAGTTACCCTCATAGGTGTGCAGTAGCATCTCATGATTGCTTTAATGTCCATATCTCATATGACATGCTATTGACCATTTTATCATGTGGATCATTACAAGCTGTATATCTTCTTTAGAAAAATATCTCTTCAGATCTTTTGACCATTTTTCAGTTGAGTTTGGGAGGGGCACACTTGTGCAGGTACACATGCATGTAGAAGTGCAGGCCACAAGACAACCTTAATGTCATCCTCAGGAATGTTGTCCATGTCCTTTGAGATGAGATCCCTCATTGGCCTAGAGCTCCTGGGACCCTCCTCCCCAGGACGGGGATCACAAGCATGCACCACCACACCAGGCATTTATGTGAGTACTGGAGACCACATGCAGCACTTTACAACCCAAGCTACCACCCAAGCCGGCTCAAATACGTCGTTTTCCTACTGCTGAGTTTTAATAGTTCTTTGTAAAGTTTAGATGTAAGTCCTTTACTGGGTGTTTTATAAATATGATCTCCCATATGTATGTAGCCTGTCATCACACTCAACACTGCCTTAGAAAGAGTTCTTTTTTTAATTTTAGCAAAATTTCACATCGTTTTTCTTTCATGTGTCATGCTTTTGATATTTTTTTTCTCAAGTAACCAGGCCCAGTGTCAGTTACATTTTCTTCTATGTGATACTCTAAAAGCATTACCACCTTGAATTTAAGTCAATGATCCAGTCTAAATTATTGTTTCTGAATGATGTAAGATCTGTGTTTGCTTTTCTGTTGTTTGTTTGAGGTGGGGTCTTGCTCTAGCCCAGGCTGACCTGGAATTCACTATGTAGTCTCAGGATGGCCTTGAACTCACAGTGATCCTCCTACCTCTGCCTCCCCAGTGCTGGGATTAAAGTCATGTGTCACCATACCCGGCACTGTTTGCTTTTAAACAATGTGGACTTACAGTTATTCCCAAACCATTTGTCTCTTCAGTACCACATTTTAACATTTTATACCCTTTCATCTTCCTGTTCCTTAGTTTTCTCTTCAGCTTGATCTACTCTGCTACAAAATATTAACACTAAATTCTTAATTTAGGTTTTCAGCTTTTTAGATGGAGGATTTCTACTGGTTTGCTACATTTTTATAATTTCCAGTTCTTTTTAACATTTTCAATATAATTTCATATTTCCTTAAACATAGCAGGTATACTAGAAGTTTGTACCCAACAATTTGAACACCTGAAGCGTTTGTGAGTCTATTTCCAGCTCTTCTTGTTTCTGCTGTTTCTTGTTCATATCACGTCACTGTAGCACTCCACTATCTTTATGCACTCGATTTGTTTTGCGGTACCAGGGATTGAACCCAGGACCCAGTCCACACTAGGCGAGTGCTCTACCACTATGCACACCTCAGTCCTAGATACTGAATTGTTCAAAGTGGCTGTGGTCCTTGAAGAGTACACATGACATCTGCTTCTCCCAGGAATTATAGCCCTCACACTGGAGGTTCTCTTCAAGCCAACAGCAGGACTTGAGGTGTTTTAGATTATACAATGACATGGGTGTGATTCGTTTGTTTTTTTTTGGGGGGGGGGAGTCAGGGTCTCATTATCTTTTCTTGATTGGCTTTGAATTTGCAATGCTCCTGTCTCAGCTTACTGAGTGCTGTAATTAAAGGAAAGTGCCCTTATGCCTGGCTTATACAATGACACTGAACCTGACATTCATCCATATGAACCTTCATACCCCACCACAGACAGGTCTCAACCCACCCTGCCAACCTGAAGTACAGGAAGATTACCAAGGACTCTACCCCTAGCAGGACATGAATGCTATCACTTTGTCCTGATGACCTCACAAAGCTGACAACAACATACTCTATCTTGAAGCTATTTTTCCGCTGACTGCTGCACACACAAACATCATCTCCCTAAACTGTTGCATCCTTTTAGACCTGTCTACTAATTCCTAACTAAACCTGGCATATCATTAGTAACTTCAAGCACAGGGTTGTCATATTTTGTCCATTCCTAGTTGTCCTCAGTGGGAGAGGTGACCCTGGTTACTAAAGTCATTTCTAACTGCAGAAGTCAGAACAGGAGCATTCATCCTATGAATTTCATATGTATTGGGCTCTTGCGGTTATAACAAACCTGACTTTATTTATGGCATGCATGTGCTCCCTAGCCCATCTCCACTGAAATGCTAAGCCTAGGTCTGATTCACTTAGTCACTGTTCTTGACTGGAGGAATTAGCTGTAGCCTGGCTCTGCCTGCCTTCTCTGGGGCTTTTGAGAAGTTTTAAAATTTGTGTTGATTTGTTTGTGTGGGTGGGTGGTTACATCAGGACCTCTTCCAGCTATAAGTAAATACGAGATGTTTGTGCACTTCTTGGGTTCAGCTTACATGGGTGGCTCACTAAGCCATCTTCTCAGACCTTCATATTCTTTTTTTTGAGGGGGGGTTATGTCTCACTGAATTGCCTAGGCTGGACCCAAAGTCCTGGTTTAACATCTGGAGTGGCAGGGAGTATAGGTGTATACCATGCCAAGTAAAACTTTCATTCCTTTTTTTAAAGAAAAGTTGGTGTTTATTAATAAAAGATTTAATACCTATTTCAGCACGGACATTAAGAGAAGGAGAGTTGCTTAGGAAAAGAATAGCTGGAGACACTCAAGAGTAGCTATAGGCTTCCCAGAGAGACCGGCCAACATTTTCATTCTTATAAAAACATTAGACGCATCTTCACTTTTCTCCTGTTTCACCATAGAGAGGCCTGCATCTACGTCAGCGCATCTTCTTATATTTTCTGATTTCCTTCCATTTGTTTGGTTTCAAGAGATCTTTTTGCTTTTATAGCTGAGCCACATAGTTAGCGTGCGTATCATACACTCAGTATTTTAGAGATATGTTTTAACATGATGATTTAGCATGCATTTTATTTGAGGCTTTCAGGATAATTCTTAGGAACTATCAATAGGGTACTCAGCAAAACCAAGGCTGCTAACGAGCAGGTGACACATACAGACAGAGAAGCAACCAGAACATTCTCCCGTACAAAGCAACAGTGAGTTCAAACATGTTCTTGGTTCTTTCCAACCTTAGTGTCTTTCCTTTTCTGTCATACGCAGAACTGCTCAGTGTTTCATTGCCTTTTATTTTTCGTGTGGATGCTGTGTATTGAACTCAGGTCCTTGTGCCTGCAAGACAATCGTTTTACTGGCTGAGCTATCTCTCCTGCCCACACCACCTTTTCACTACAAGGAAATAAGTAAATTTGTCACTAGACTGATAATGGTATGTCTTCAAACTTCTGAAAACCAACAGCAAAAGAAAGAAGAGTTGGATAAAGGACACTCCCGTTCTCCAGGAGTGGAGGAATTTTCCAGATTGCAAAGTTTAGGGATTCTCTGTACATCTACAATTACTCAGGGAGAATTTCCTCATCCTCCAGGTTTGGCCAAGATGCCTGTCAGCTTATATTTAATAAAAGAACGGATTTCCTTCTCTTAATACATCTCCTATTGTTTGTTCAATGCATATCTTCCTCACTGGAGTTGAAACTGTTGGTGCCAAAGAAGATACCCATGATGCCTTTAATAAATCTAAAGCATGAAACAGCATTTTAGGGGATTCCCATAATCCAGGAGCTCAGCTGGAATTTTCTTCATAGCCCCAGAGGAAAGCAAGCCTGTTCCCATGTTCTCACATAGCCTAGATTCTGACCGTATCTTAAGTGCAGCTTGAGTTTGTCCAACTCCCATGCCAAGAGTCATGTCTATAATCAGCATCATTGGCCTGAGCTGGTCAAATTTCTGGTGTTTTTTATACTAAGTGTCCCCCAGTACTCAAAAAATGTTCACTGGTAACAAAAGCCACCTTCCCTCATTCGCTAACCAACCAAGTACCTTCTTAAATGGCCCCAATCTAGTCTCTAACTTTATGCAGCCCATTGGTAGAAATGCCACCAAAAGTGCCCAAACCATGTGTACTGCTCTAACTGGTATTTGTGATTGGCTAGGAACTCTGATAGAGCATATAGTTGGTGGTGGGCTGGATCTCTACCTGAAAGTGTGGGAGATCTTTCCAAAGAGACAATCTTCTTACAGGGCGCAGAAAAAGATGGTCCAAGCAGTCAGCAGTGACATCTCATTCTGACAAGGGACCGTGTTTGTCCTTCAGCTTCCTAGGCTGCTCACATGATACCATCCCAGCACCATACTGGTTCTTTCACTCACCCAACCCATGAGTTAATAAGCACCTGCTGTTTCATGGTGCTAAGCCTTCTTTCATCACCAACAAAATTGAACCAATTACCTGACAGGCTGGTCTGAGGCCCTGAGCATCCATTCTGAGAATGAAAATAATGGGGTTGTCGAAAGGTAGAGTGAAGGTCTAATTTTATATGACTGCCAACATGCATTGTTTGTTCCCGCTCTGAGTTTCAACTACAAGACTACTTTTTCTTCAAAGGAGGAAAGTGAATGATATACAAGGGTTCCTGAGATGAATTAAAATCCCAGGCTTCTGCACACTAAGTCTGTATATCCAATTCCGTGTCAGTGCTTACCTTGGGAGGTTTTCTTCACGATGCAAAGAACAGAATTCAGCAACAAATACAGAAGGGTGTCAACACAGCAGCCACATCGGAGGGAAACAATGAAAGAGAAAAATAAAAAGGTACATTCAGCAACTTGGTAACAGGGTCTGAAAGTGAGACAGCAACAGTAAATACACGCCTGCTGGCTTGAAGTGATAAACTCATGGACTCAGCCATTCACAGGATTCTTCATGAGTCCAAGAAACAATAATGAAAGAACATGACAAAAATGCTAGTCATTATTGCATATGGACAAATATTTTTAAATCAATTTTATATTTAAGTTTTTCCCCCTCTCCTTCTGTCCCTCCCTTCCTTCCTTAAAGACAAGGTCTCATGTAGTTCCAGGCTGGTCTGTATATATAGCCAAGGATGACATTGATCTTCTGATTCTCCTGCCTCTACCTCCCTAATGCTGGATTACAGGTAGGTATCGTCACACCTAGCTTTATGTGTTGCTGGGGATCAAACCCAGGGCTTCATACATGCTAGGCAGACACTCTACCAAATGACCTACACACCAACGCTATACTTAAATTTTCTTAACTTGGTGTTGAAATATATTGATTATTTTCCTTTAGTAGGTAGACACATTCTAACTTATATGAGAGTTTTTCTCACTTGAAACACATGGTTCTTGTTGATAATTTTTCACCTATTTCAATAATGAAGAGAGATTTAAAAGCAAGTTACAATCTTTCCATTCTCCATCTACATCTGCACCTATTATTTTGATGCTGTGTGTGTATTATGTGTGTGGCGTGTCTGTAAGTGCTTATGGTGTATGCAAATATGTGTGCAGACCTGCACACCCTGTGTAACCCGGGGTGGAGGCCAGAGGAGAATGCCAGGTGCTCTCTTTCACTCCTATGCCTTACATCCCCGAAACAGAGTCTCTCACTTGCTATTTTTCTGTCAGACTGGCCCACCGGGAAGCCCCGCTAATACTTCTGTAGCTGTCCTTTCCAGCAGTGGAATTTCAGGTACATGTGGCCATGCTTGACTTTTTAGATGGTGCTGGGGATCAAATTCAGGCACTCGTACTTATGCAGTGAGTGTTTTTACCCATGGAACTATTTCCCCAGGTCCACATGTACTTTTCATAATACTGATTCTTTTTGGTCAATATACAACCCAGGGCCTTGCCTATAACGCTCTCCCACTGAGCCACATCCCTGTCCTTATAATGCTGACTTTTGCATGTTAACAACTCATGAAGGATTGAAATTACACCCAAAGAAAGTTCCAAAAGGGGAAAGTTTCAAAGCAAATATATATATATATATATATATATATATTAGGTGGATGTGCTTTGTAAGTAGTTTCTTTTTGTATAAAATTTAAGAGTTGAATTTATTTTATAGAGAATGTGATCCTATGGTAGTTCCTGCCCTTCCTGATTTAGTCATTCTTTTAAAAAAATTGCATGTGTGTATGTGTATTATGTGTGTCGTATGCACATGTGTATACATATGTGCACACGGCACGTGCATGCATATTTCCTTGAAATGAAGAGTCTTTCGAGCCCCAGGGATTCTGTAGTGTCTGCTCCCAGAAGTCTTGGGTTACAATTACAGGTGGCATGCGCAGCTGTTTACAGTCCACATCAGGCCCTCATGCTTGCACGGGAAGTGCTCTTACCCGATGAGCCATCTCTCCAGACCCTCATACAGTTATTCTTTTCAACTTCTAATATCATCGGCTCATGATTATAAAACTTGTGAAAGAGAAATGGAGAGATTGTTCTTGTGACTTTCGTTCTTCAGAGGAAGTAGAAACTGAGCAGGGTAGAGCAGCACACACCTGTAATCCTAGCACTCAGGAGGATGGCTGCAAGTTCAAAGACAGTCTGATCTACATAGCAAGGCCCAGGGTAGCCGGGGCTAAATGAAGACACCTTATCATAAATAATTATTTCCGGTCAGAAAACACAGAATCAAAAGTTATGGGTAAAAATATCAAGGTGACTGTTCTTCATTGTGGGGTTCACAGAAGCTCTGAAGGCACCGTGTAAAACCCAGAGCACGGATGCCACAGCCAGGTGGGCAGTGCTGCGCTTCTGAAACAGGCAAAGAACACCTAGATGCTCTTGGGTGGAAGATGAAACACCATGTTCTTGGAATTCCAGGAATTAGCCAGAAGGAAATGAGTCTGTCTGTGTCATAACCTCGGACAGGGAAGCACAATGGGAACTTAATTTTTGTCTTCAGGTTCTTGTTCAGTATAACTGGTATCTCTGGGTGTTATAGGGCAAGTCTCAACACACTTGCATGTGCACCCAGTAAAACAAGCATTTATAGGTGGTATAATAGAAACTCAGTGCCTTTAGTTCAAAAGATGTGAGCTGCCTCTGTATATGCAAAGCTTGTGAGTTCTGCCGAGAAACTTTCCTTAAGGGAACAGCACTCGAGAAGAATGAACGTGAAAACTGTACGACCTGCATTTTTAAGTCTTTTCTTATTTTGCTTAACATTTAAAAAATATTTATTTGAGAGACAGAGATTGATTATGGGTGCAGCAGAGCCTCCTGCTGCTGCAACTGAACTCCAGACACACATGCCACTTTATGCATCTGCCTTTACCTGGGTGCTGAGGAATCAA
>PVHP010038734.1:0-16727 GCA_004024765.1 Zapus hudsonius | reverse complement strand
AAGAAAGATCTTTGGGTCGAAACTGCTGCCCGTTCACCTGCAATTGTTTGAGAGATTACAACCACTGAGATTGGGCCAGCTGGTCTGCATTAGAACAACAGGAAGAATGTGGACTTTTTGAAGGAAGGGGCCTGAATGCTTTGATCCCCCCTGGATTAACAAATTGGTAGCCCACCTGGTTCTGTGGAATGGAGATTGGTTAGAAAGAGAGGGTCATTGGATTTGCACCACAGTTTTGTTTTTGAAAAATGGCCATCGGCATGTGAAGCAGGTGTGCAAGGTTGCCTGCATGGAGCCCGATGGAGCCATGAGGATGAACTGTGGGTTGCAATGGAGACCCAAAGAATTCCAGGACTATGGATGGGTGCCAAGGCAAGCTGCCAGCACCGGATGACGTTTTCCTGGACTGTGAGTAGCCGAGCTGGAGGGGCGGAATTGAATCTCTAAGAGACTTGTGTTATTGGTTAAGAATCATTGAGCTTGGAGTTAGATTGATGGTGCCTTGTTTGTTTAAAATCTTGTATTGGTCAATCTGTTTTTGCTGTGCCTCATGTTTTGCATTGTGAATGTTCTGTGCCATTCAGTGCTGTGGCAGAGGTGATGTCCAGCCCTCTGCTCATGCCATTGTCTTCCCTGCCAGGATGGAGTCTCCCCTCGAGTCCGTAAGCCAAATAAACCCATTCTTCCACAAGCCGCTTTTGTTTGGGTTCTTCCTGCACAGCAACTAGAATGATGACTGCAACAGCTTGTATCACAATTATTAAAACAGCAATTGTTTATTTGCTCAATGGTTGTTTACTTTGGCTCAGCAGACAGTCATGCTGATCATAGCTGGGTCACTCATGGTCGGGACCTCCTGGGGTGCTGGACTGGCTGGCATGGTACTCCCCAGCAGGCTCCCCTGAGGCACGAGCACAGGCTGGAAGTCCTGTGACCACACTTGAACTTGTGCAATGTCATTCTGTCATGCTCTTTGGACCCAAGCACGTCCCCAAACCACTCCAGATTCTAGGGCAGGACTAGACTCTGGCTTTTGAGGGAATTGTTGCAAACGCTTTGAACTTTTCAAAATTCCCTAGCCTGTGAGAGTTCTTTCTTGCTCCTTTCACCTGAAGCTCTCTTACTCACTTTCCTTTGTCTTGTCATTTCCACTGGAACGTGGTGAGGGCTCCTGTGTGCAGTGTTCACAGTGGATGCTGAGCTTCAGGGATGTTGTTTGGGCAGAGAAGTACTCACTCAAATTTGATGAGTGGGAAAGATAAATATTTTATGAGAAAAAGGCACCTGGGATCTGCTGAACTTGGAAATGTTCCTTGCTTATTCTCTTTGAGTTTTCTTAAAACATGGTTGTGCTGAAGCCTGTGAGAAGCTGTGCAGTGCTTCCCTGTGTATTGCTGGGGAGTCCAGTTTTCCCTCATTCATTAGAGACACTGGCCTCTGTGAGCTCAGTGGCAAATGCAGACTCTTCCAGAACTGTGTTAGCTAAGGGTGAGATTCACCTTGGCTGTCCCCAAGCCTGAGTTGCATCACGTGTCCTAGACAAGCAAGGCAGAGAGACATATAGACGCGGTCTTCAAGCACCTTGAAGAAGAATTAGGGACAGGTCACTCCAGTCTCCCAAAGCACCCCGAGATACCTCCTGTCACGTCCATCTCTCTGAATCCCCAGCTGCTCTTTTTCCTGAAGCTTCTGCCTCATCTCTACACCTTGGTCTACACCTCCAGCATCCTCTTTCTTCCCACATTCCCTAGTCTTTCCCACATTCATCCTCCACTCTGCCCGACCTGCCTGTGCCGTTTGAACTGGTTATGGTGGGGAGCCACTCTGCTGCACCACAGGGGGTTTTATGTGATCAAAAAGCATGTGTTCTCTTTGCTTCAGCTGTAGGACACTTTCTAGAAAGGAGATGATGTCCACACCCACGCAGACCTCCTGAAGCCTGCTCCATGCCTACCCCCTCCTCCTCTTCCCCCTCCTTTCTTCACCTGCAGGTGTAGCTCAGGTGTGACCTTATCAGAAGCCTCCTGGAACCAACTGCTCCCTGGTTGGGCTCTGTGTCCCCACTGTAGATTCCGGTGGCACCTTCTCCCTTGGATGCTGCTACTGTGCCCTTGATCAGTGACTTACTGCAAAGATATTCATCTTTCACTTTAACACACCTTTCTCCATTTTATCCTAAACAGGCATCAATTCCTTCCAAGTCTACATGGCCTATAAGGATCTGTATCAAATGTCCGACAGCCAGGTGGGTACTGCTCCTCCTCTCTTCTCCACCCGCGTGGGCTGTGTCAGCTCTGCTGAGCAGCACGGGCTTCAGGCTTGGATTCCCATCCTGGCATTAAGCATGGTGTGACCATTGGCCATCCTGGATCGTCATTCCTTCCTGAAGGGAAATAGAGGCTGGGGCCTGGGATCCAGGCATGTTGGCTCTCCCCAAGTGGCCCTTTCCTAGCATCCTCTGGCCCGCTCATGACCACGGCCTGGATCCCTTGCAGACACCCACATGTTACCGAGGAGCAAGCACTGCCTGAGCCCCACTGTTGGTTTGGGACTCGGGCAAGGATGGGGCCAGTAGCATTGATTCTGCAAGGGGAACACTGGACCCCCTCCCAGACCAATTAAGGGTGTCGGACAAGTCATGATGTCCTTTTTCTCATCTGAAAACTATAAAATCTCCAACTGTGGAAGACACCAGTGTGGACTAGCCAGGCGTTGACTTACTGTCCATCACACCAGCAGCCTTCTTCCCCACGGGGTCCCCTGGCTCAGGGTGTCCCCTTTGCCTCTTGTCTGTCACTGTGATGGAGGAAGTCGTGGATGTTTGTGTCAGCTCACCATATCTGCTACTTGCTGTGCAGCTTTCTCAAGCTCTGGCCTCAAGGCTCATCATAGCTCCTGCCTTACAGAAGGTTTCAGAGGACTGAATGATTTGATATAAGTAAAATGCAACGATTGCCTGCCTGGTCCACACTGTGTCAGAGGGATGTGAGGAAATGCTCACCTATTATTACCACAGAGCTAGATAAACATGGGAAACCTCCTGCCCTTCAAAGAAGCACCTCGGGCCATCAAAATAACACCCAGGATGCCTGGAAGCCTTTGATGCACCCCTCCCCACACACCTGAGAGTGTTCCAGAAGCTGGCGATTGGTTCTGGTTCATAAACAGTAGCCTGTGACTCCCAAGTGGACTGTAGTTTCCATCTGTTTCTGACGCTGGTTTTACTGATGCATCCAGTGGCCTTGGGCTTGGTGCCTCTGAGAACCTTCCTGTTGTCCACGCCTGAAAGCAGGCACCCCAGAGGGGTGTCTTCATACATGGAGACCTGTTTGGGGCACGTGAGAGGGAGCTCAGTGGCTCTGGTCCTCACTGAGCAAAGGCCTGTTTGCAGGCTCTTCTCTGGTAGGAGGCAAAACCAGGCCTGGCCTGGACTCGTGAGAAGACACTCAGCCTGGTGGATGCTATGTGATATTATCCCACAGTGGGGACATTGAGTCAGTCAGGGAGCAATCAGTTTCAGGAGGCTTCTGAGAAAGATCACACCAGAGCTACACCTGCAGCTCTTGCCCTTGATCAGGGGAGCACCTGCTGTGCTCTCTAAAGGGACCAGAGGCTGGAATGATGTGCACATCTCCCTGGACAGGCAGGTAGCGGCTGTAGCACAGGCCTAGCAGACTGAGTTCCATACTTTCCAGTATGCTGGAGCCCCTGCAAACAAACTCCAGAAACATGCTGGCACATCTGGCTTTACATGGGTACTGGAGAATCGAACCCAGGTCCTTGGGATTTGGAGACAAGCCCTTAACTGCTGAGCCATTTCTCCAGCCCAGGAGCAGTCTTTTAATAAAAGCTACTGTCTGTCTCTCACCATTCCCTGTTTCTCCCTCCTTAGCTCTATGAAGCCTTCACCTTCCTTAAGGGTCTGGGAGCTGTGATCTTGGTCCATGCGGAAAATGGAGACTTGATAGCTCAGGTGAGTGGTGGCATGTCCCTCTCCTACCTCCTGGGCTGGGTGACAGCTCACTGGTCGAGCAGTGCCCTGGAATGAATGCCTGGGACTCTGTCTTCCACCCCTAACACTGCAAGCGATGAAAGGAAATAAACTGAAATGAAATGAAGGGCTTTTTCATGACTGGATAAGACCTGTGAGCACTTCCAACAAAAGTTTTTAGGGTCACCCCGCTTCTCCAGAGATGACTGTGCTGGGTTCCCCCTTTGGAAAAGCTGACATTTCACAAAACATGCCCTGGCTCCTTTTTGTTTCGCAGTCCTTTCCTCAGCCAACCCTATCCTCCAGTGTTTTACTCCAGGAAGAAACAAGGCAGGGCCTGCAGTGGTTTGCTGGAAACCCCAGCACCCTGGGGACATTTTCTGCTGAGTTTTTGGGCTGCTATACCTCAAGGGCACCCACCCTTTCTGTTACTTAAAACTGTATTAGTTACCTGGAGCTACATAAAATTTACCCCTCTTTATATTAAAATAATCAGTGTGTCTAATCTTGTGTTCTGTGGGTCAGGAGTCCTTCGAGGCCTCTGGTACAGGTGGTACCAAGGCAGCAAGCAGGGCTGGAGGCACAGCACACCTGGGCGGAGTCCCTGGGAGCCTGACGGATGGATGAATGTTTTAGGATTCACTGCCTTGCATGCTAGCAGACCTAGCATGCCGCCTTCTGGGCTGTGCAGAGCTGACACTGGCAGCTGGCTTCCTTCAGCGTGGGCAGGAGGAAGCGGAAGGTGGAAAGAAAGCTTCAGAAAGGAAGCCCCAGCTCTGTTGTCATGGCATGCTCATTAAAAGCGAGGTGACTAGTCCAGGCCACACTTACACAGCAGGACCGGACCCTGCCAGGGCACGAAGTCGTGGAGACAGGAGCATTGTTACTTTTCCTGATGTTACACTTTATAAAAATGTTTCTGTGTGTCTGGCTCCTTTTGAACAATATTGGGTTGGTGACAGGCATCAGTAGATTTTCTTTTCTATTGTTTTTTGAGTGTGTCTGCATGTTCATATGTATATGGGCAAATATGTGTGTCCGGGGGTGCATATTCACACGTGGGCGGCATGGTGCATGTTCACACGTGTGGAGGGCACATGCTCACACATGTGGGGGGGCCCATTCTCACACATGTGAAGGCCAGAGGTCAATACTGGATGTCTTCCTCTAGTGCTTCTCCACTTCATTATCATTTTTATTATTTATTTGTAAGGAGAGAGAGAGAGAATGGGCACACTAGGGCCTCTTGTTACTGCAAATGAACTCCAGATGCACATGCCAGGTGCACCTGGCTTTACATGGATACCGGGGAATTGAACCCCAGCTCTGGACCTTGCATCCGGGCATCTCATCTTTCCTCACTGCCAGCCACAGCCTTGGCTTTCAGCTCCAATGTCTGTTACCTTGGGTCCATCTGCTTTCCAGCTTCCAAAATGTCCCCCTTGTCTTCCCTGCATTAAAACATTTTTTCTTGTGTATTTTCTGTCACATTAGTAGTGTGACAGGAGAAAAGGAAAATAACGATGTGTTCAGGTTGCTATAATTTAAATACTCTTATCTTTGTCTTTCTCCTGGTATGTCATCTCTCTGCTTGTGTCTTTCCCTTCTTCCTCCTTTTTGTTCCTCCATTCTGCCTTCCTACAGAAATAGTAACTGACACTTAAACCATTCAGCTGCCTCGGGCCTTGGGCAGTACCACCCATGGCTGAGTGAAGACGAGGTGGCTGATCCTTGGAACTAGGGCTAGTCAGGTTGGCCTGTGGTTTTCCAGGCACTACCATTGGTGCTGACATGGTGAGGGGGGTCTCAGGGAAGGCAGCCCATCTCCCAAGGCTTTCCTAGGCACTGCCCTGGCAGGGGGTCTTCGCCATGGCTTGCTTTGTGAAAACCTTTCTGGCAAGAACTAATTCATTCTTGAAAGTGGGAACCCACTCCTACATGACAGGGACACTCTTCATGTCATAAAGGACTCACCATCTCTTGACACGGCTATGCCAGGGGCCAAGCCTCTCCGTCAGTGTTGGTGGGACCAACGCTATTCACACCCTGACACCAAGCTTCTTTATGCTGGTCCTACGGGACCCAAGCAAAGAGACGTGTGTGCACGGCTGGATGAGAACTCGCAGGGTGCAGAGGGGAGAGAGGATAGATGAGAGCAGTTGGAGGAGGGAGTGCTGGTTCATCCCCAGCCCATGGCGAGACCTTGTGCAAGTCTCCTCAGCCCAGATCTCTGCTGTCCCCGCCCTAAGCAGGGGCTGGAGGGTTGTCTCTCACATTCTATGACCTGACTTATTCGTGACTGTTTTGTAGGAACAGAAGCGGATCTTGGAGATGGGCATCACGGGTCCTGAGGGCCATGCTTTGAGCAGACCTGAGGAGGTAAGAACTCCCTTGCTTGGTGCTGACATTCCAGTGTCCTTCCCATGGAGCAGCTTGGCTGGGCCCCAGCTCCTTCCCATCCCCTCTCCTCCCTCTGAGCCCTGGGCTCAGTAAGAGAGGCAGAACAGGCTGTCCCTGCCCAAGAGTCTGGGAACTTCGCCCCAAGGCCCTGTGTGTACCTCAGTACCCTGAGTCAATGAGAATCTGTACTGAGAGCTTGTGGGTTAGTGACAGGCATGTAGATTGAGGAGTTTGCTGGAGTCCTCATCAGATCATTAGTGAGTCCCATGGGTCTCTGTCCCAGCTCTGGTCCTGTACGGGGGACAGAGAAGGATGGTGGCTTTGAGCTGTTTGTCCCTGGTGCATGGAAAGACCATCAAGGACCAGAAAGCAGTGTTTGTTAGTGTTTAAAGCACCTGGATGTTGCTGTCATGGTGAGCTGTGTGAGCAGGGTCCCCACCCTTCATCCCAGAGAGCAGGGTCGGGGGACCCTGCCAGCATCATGGTCCTCACCTAGCAGGACTGTGCTTCAGGCCATCCAGGTTGTAAACAAAAACCAAAAATACAGGGCTAGAAAGATGGATCCGTTTGTAACGGGCTTGCTTTGCAAGCCTGAGAACTTGACTTCGATCTGCAGAGGCTACAAATAAGAAATAAGCTGAGCATTCCAGGCTGTCTCAGCCCTGGAAGGCAGAGAGGAAGATATGGGGCTTTCTGGCCTCGACATGCAAACACACATGCACGTGGGTACACGTACACTCACACACACAAACACGTGTACACAGTGCACACACAGCCCACACCCAAATAAATCCTAACAAGCCTTTTGGCTTGCTGGTGCTGTGAACATGGCTAGTGTAAACACATGTAGAAAGTTTCGCCAGTTCAGTGGATGAGAGAGAGAAAGCCCACCAGACACAAGCATGCCCTAATGTCAGGGAGTCATTCGCCACGACCATTTATTTCATGTACCTTTTGAGGCCGTATCTTTGTGGGCTGGAGTGCTCCAACTTAGCTTGCGGATTACTTCCAGACAAGCCTGTGACATGATCCTCTTCCCGTAGCTCAGTCCCAATACATTTCACTTTCTCAGTGTTTCCCTTTTTTCATCTATAATAGGCTCCTCCTTTGAAACGGCAGATTTCCTTCTGACCACATTCAATTAAAGAGAGTGGAAGGAGATTGCTGTAGGGAGAGCCCTGGGAATTTGGGGTGAATGGTGGCTGCCTCCCTCTCCCCCTCCCCCCCCCCCGCCACACTCCTATGACACTTGTATTTGCTGTGTCCCCAGCTGGAGGCTGAGGCTGTGTTCCGGGCCATCGCCATCGCTGGCCGGATCAATTGCCCTGTGTACATCACCAAGGTGATGAGCAAGACCGCAGCGGACATTATAACCATGGCCAGGAAGAAGGGTAGGTGGCACTCGGTGCAGGTGGGGTGCAGAAGGGTTCCCCATTTACTTCCAGAGGCCTGCCTGGAGCTAGCAGCCTTTGGCCTCCAGTGTTCTGAAGAGAGTAGCTTGAGGTCAGCACAGCAAGGAGCTGGTTTTAGTTCGATTCCTGGTGTGCTGTGAGCTAGCGGCTTTGGGCACATGCCTCATGAGCTCTAGGGCTCAGCCTCTTTGTTTGTGGCCGGGGTGATGTGGTTCATCTGCCTGGTGGGACCCAGGGTAATGTGGTCCACCTGTCTGGTGGGAGCAAATGAGACATTGTCCTCTGACTCTTCGCTAGCCTTAAAGCCTCTTCCTGAGTTTCATGAGTATCCAGGGACAGCCTGCAGGCGCTTCATCCTGCTGAACACAGGGTTGAGGTCGAACAGCCTATAGATCAAACACTAGTGTCTGCTGCTGCACAAGCCCTCTTGGGACTTGGGGCTTCTCGGCAGGAGCCTCAGAGATGTCCAGTGTGGGCTTGACAGGAGGTCTGCACTGCCAGCCAGCACTTGCCCTATGGAAGAGGCTGTCTTTGTCCCCTTTCTCTTGCTATAACAGAGCACCTGAGGCTTGGCAATTACGAAAAGTGGTTAATTTGCCTCACGGTTTCGGAGACTGAAAGCCCATGCTTAGGTCATTGATGAGGGCCTCCAGCCATGGCACAGCAGGGCTGATGAACCCCAGTGTCAGGAGTGTGGCAGGAACAGGAAGTCAGAAGCAAGCAGAAGAATCCAAGCCTGCTCCTGAGGTAGTCAGTCAGTCTCAGGAGACCCGCTCCAGTGTTTAGAGCACCGTGTCTTAAAGGCATCCATCGCAGTAAGACCAGATCGTCCGTGAGCCCAAACACCTCTTCAAGTTCCCACCATTATAGCACTGTCACAGCAGGGACGTGGCTCCGACTACAGAGGTGCCCAGACCATGTCCTTGTCAAACCCGGAAGGTCTGAGGAAGGAGAGAGGGTTAGCGTTGTCTCCAATGTCATCACCTATGATGGCTCATCTTCATCGTCAGCTCGGCCAGACTGGGAAGCTCTGAGAAACCACCTCTTGGATGTGTCCACAGGGGGTTTCCAGAAGTTTGAGGAGAGACGATGCATCCTGAGTGTGGTGACACTATTGCATGGGCAGAGGTTCTGGACAGAATCAAAAGGAGACAGCTAGCTGAGCTCGAGCATCAGCCCCAGCGTGACCAGCGGCCTCACACTCCTGTCTGCACACCTTCCCACCATAATGGGTCACACATGAACTGTAAACCTTCTTCCCTCATGTTGTTTCTGTCACCGTGATGAGAAGAGGACCAATTCAGTATCTGCAATATTTTCTCAGTGTGTGAGCAGCACAGAAATCATCAATGAGACATTTTGTCTGATTTTTCAGTGCGATCTCCAAGCCCAGTGTAGAGTTGAAACTTGATGTGCATCTCAGTTTAGTTCCAGTCATAAGCTCCGAGGACCAGAAGCCACCAAGTGTGGCGGCCTCCTTCTAGGACAGAGCAGCTCTGAGTCCCCAGGACCTTTATTGAGAGGCAGGCTTCCAGGTGGAGGCTGAGGTATCATTGCTTGCAGAGCTCCTCCATCACAAGCTAATGCGCACAGGCAGGCACTGCAGCAGCGTGAGGGCTGAGAAGGTCTGTTGTGGTGCTGCTGGGTGCCACTCACCACAGGACAGTGTGCATTTAAGTCAGGAGACATCGGAAGGGATTTTGTCAGTGACACTAGCTGTTTTCGGTGTGTCAGTCTCCTGTGGCCGTGGCTTTGTGGTTGGGTGGAGCTGGCACAAAGTATCCCATCGTTGCTAAGTGCCTCTGGACAGCACTGGCCCAGAGCTGCTCTGCTGAAGTTCAAGGCTGCCTTTCACTTGGTAGTAAAGTGGAAGGGAAAAGGCAGCAGGGGATGTCTGCCTATGGCCTGAGACTGCCTGCAGTGTGCTCTGGCAGGAGCCTACAGCCACTCCTGGGAGGGTAAACTGGGCTTCTGGAAAGCTGAGGCTGGGGAGGCAGCCTGCACGCGGTGGGCTGCTGTAAGCACACCCCAGCGCTCTCGCTTTGAGGACAACCCCTGGGCTGTCCTCAGTGTCAACTTGGAGATCTGCAGCTGTGACCTGAGGGTAAATCCCATCAGCCTTTCGTCTTCATCCCCTTTCCAGTTCCAGGAATCATTTTCCAAATATAGCACTTGACCTAGAGTCTTGGATGGAAGCTTTTCTCAGTCAGAACCAAACTAAGACAGCAGACAACTCCGCTTTAGGTTGCAAGCCTGGCCAAGGGAACTGTGATGATAATGTCCAGAGACAGCAGCCACAGTGCCCAAGGCTGCCAAACACTCAGCTGAGGTGGGCGCTCACTGCTGGGTCTCTGCACGTATCACCCACGAGGAGGGTGCTGGCTTATAGTCTTGTAGAGACACTGCTGGGCGTAACCACGCTCTGTGTTTGCTCCTACAAGGCCCCCTTGTCTTCGGTGAGCCTATAGCTGCCAGCCTGGGGACCGACGGCACCCACTACTGGAGCAAGAACTGGGCCAAGGCAGCGGCGTTCGTGACCTCTCCTCCCCTAAGCCCAGACCCCACCACGCCCGACTACTTGACGTCGCTGCTGGCCTGGTGAGAACCGTGGGGACATGGGGCTGGGGAAGTCGACCTGGGCTGGGTTAGACATGATGCCAGAGAGAGACACCTGAGGCCCATGCTCAGAAAACACCACTCATTGTAGTTCCCAGCAGGTCTTCCCCAGCCTGACGGCCTGCTTTGCCTGGTGACTGTTTTCACATTCACTGAGCACTTCTCCTGCTCCTTCAGGACTGTTGGTGGCCTACTGTGTTCCAGGCAGTGAAGTGTGGTGGGATGCCCCCTCAGGGTGCAAAATCTGGCTCTTCCTACTTACCGTCAGGTTTGTCAGAGCACCTACAGTCTCTCCCTGTGTCACCCAGTTTGCTCACTGATCAATGTGGGAGAGTCTAGTGCCAGCTACTTACTACAGAGCATTGCGTACAAAACGCCTGTGACGGTGCCTGCACACAGTAGGCACGTAGCTACCCCGCCAGCCAGTGTGAGGGAAGAAGGCTTTGTGGTAGCAAAGCCACACAGTGAGCTGAGAGGCTCGGACTATTCTGGAAAGGGAAGTCCACTACTCAGGTCAGGAGCTTCATGGAAGAGGAGAATTGGGGCTAAACTGTGAATGAATGATTTTGCTGAATCCGTGAGGGTAAAGCCAGACTTCCCAGTGGGGGAACCGTGTGTGAGAGGTAGGGAGGGGTTGGGTATATGCCTGTGTGGAAATCTCTGTCCCCAAATGACTCAGAAACTTTAAAAAAATTTTCATTTATTTGAGAGAGAGAGAGAGAGAGAGAGAGAGAGAGAGAGAGAGAGAAAGAGGCAGAGAGAGAGAAAATGGGCACGCCAGAACTCCCTCCCTGTACACCTCCCTGTGCGTCTGGATTTATGTGGTCACTGGGAAATCGAACTCTGGTCCTTCTGCTCTGCAGGCAAACATCTTAATCGCTAAGCCATCTCTCCTGCCCAGTTCAGAAGCTTTTGATTTGCATATCTAAATGGTGACTCAGCATTTGAGCCCACAGTCTGAAGAGTAGCTCAGGCTTCCTAAGTCTGTAATGACCTCCCTATGTTCCCCTACTGCTGCCCACAGCTTGCCCTACTCAGAAGGCAGGAGCATGACTGAAGGTCCCGGGACCTGGTGATTTCTCGCCCCCTTTGCCACACACAGCCGGATCCCTGTGTCAGTGCCTCTGGTCCCCTGTGGGCCTTTCTGTTTCCATGCCCACACCCTTCACGGCGCCCTGTCCAAGGTGCCCAAGCTGGGCAAGGGGTGGAGCTCAGCTGGTCGAGTGCTTGCCCAACATACAGGAAGCCCTGGGTTTGATCCCAGGGCATTGATGGGTGATGTAGTGACAGCCTGTAACACCAGAACTTGGGAGGTGGAGGCAGGAGGATAAGAAATTCAAGGTCATCCTCAGCTACATGGTTAAAGGCTGCCCTGGGGTACAGGAGACTCTGGACAATGTTACTCAGACCAAGTCTGCCCTCTGTGAGGACACGCCAGCGATTCCTCCCAAAGTGAAGCCCACAGAGCAGAGTGGACTGGTCTTCATTCCCTAAGGAGCCAGCCTCCCATCTGCCCTCGCTCCAGGCCGACCTCACATGGCTGCCTCTGCCCTTGCTCTCTTGGTCCAGCCCACTGGCCATGGGCTCACTCGCTCAGTCTAGCACTCTCTCGTGCGTCACATGACTCTCTCCTTTACTGCTCAGGTCTTTTCTCGAAGGTTCCTTCTCAGTCAAGGAATCTCTGCTCATCTCACTATAGCGGCTCAGCCCACCACAGCACTCCTTCCCGTCATGCCCGACGCCTGTTCCTACACCTCACCGCTGGTCTGAGCACTTCCTAGCATGTCAGGAAGGGAGGCAGGGGCCTTGGTTTCCTGGGCTCGGTGCAGCACTCTAGCTCTCACCACTGAGGCTCATGGCCCATGTGGTTTCGCTAATAAAGGATCGCAGATAACCCTCGAGCACGTTCTCTCTGTGATGAACTGGGCCTCGTTTGTAAAGACTCCTGTGATGTAAACTCGGTGCAGATGGGAGCTCCCTGTCTTGTGTTTGTGGAAACACAGGCAGGCTTTGATTTCCGAGTTTATTCACTTGTTTTTTCTTGACTGTCATAATGGTATTTTCTTCTTTAAAAATACTGAGATAAAATTCACAGCATCTTCTGTACATCTCACATGGAGCTCCCCCATGGCCTCCTGAGGTTCGGGTGATCAGTCAGGTTTGGCTGCTGGAAGTGATGGTGGGTCTGAGCCGTTGCTTGTTTCTGTCCTTTCTAGTGGAGACCTTCAGGTCACAGGCAGTGGCCACTGTCCCTACAGCACTTCCCAGAAGGCAGTGGGCAAGGACAACTTTACCTTGATCCCCGAAGGCGTCAACGGCATAGAGGAGCGGATGACTGTGGTCTGGGACAAGGCGGTGGTAAGCTGACCCCGTGTTACTTCTGGAATCTTCTAAAAACATTCTGTCTTGCCCGTCCAAGCCCGTGTGTCTTTCTTCCCTGGAAGCTGAGGTGTGGTCACAGGGAGCCTCAGGAGGACCTGTGTGAGTCATGAGACATAACCACGGTGGGGTCTCTTCCTCGCTATAGTAAGGATGAAAAGCGTTTGTTGGAGCTGCGCTTTAAGTGTGTGCATGGTTCTGAGAGCCATGTATGTACACCTGCATGTGTGTGACAGGTGTGTTTGGAGCTGGAGTGTTGAGTGGATCGAGAGAATTCCCATTGCAAAGGCAGCCTCCAGCTATCAACCTAAACCAGAGCTTTTTGCTTCATAAGATACGGACCTGGGGACAGTGACACACCGTCCCTGGGCTCTCTCATGCCAGCCCCAGGAGACCTCTGTGGTTCCTTTAATGTTCTGATGGGCCAGGCTCTGTACTCTGGAGGGCAGCTGGCCCCCAGCGGGGAGAGAGGACCCTGTGGACAGGCCTCTGCTCCCCTCCTCACCTGCAGGCCTTTCCCTCCAGGCTACTGGCAAGATGGATGAGAACCAGTTTGTGGCTGTCACCAGCACCAATGCAGCCAAGATCTTTAATCTGTACCCAAGGAAAGGGCGGATCGCTGTGGGCTCTGATGCCGATGTGGTCATCTGGGATCCTGACAAGATGAAGACTATCACAGCCAAAAGTCACAAGTCGGTAAGTTCTGGCCTACCCATGATGCTCTTGGTTTGGATGGGAGATTGTGCCTTAGCAGTCATTTTGGAGACTTCTGGGCACAAAGGACTTAGGGGTTTTCCAGATCTGGTCTGTAGTGTGAGTCAGCCACTCAAAGCTCTCCGTTCTGAGCCCGGCTCTGAGTAGGCTCTGTGATGCTCCTACTCCTGTCTTGTCCCTCACTCTGCCCACAGCGCTGGCACCTGCATTCAGAACCATCAGTCACTGCTCCCTGGGCTTAGAGAAGGGAAGCTGACCCCAGAATTCTTCACGGAAAGGATCCATTGAAAAACATCAGAACCTTCCCACTGGTTTTGTGACCAGCTGCTACCAGCTAGTCCAAGAAAGAGTATTCCCTGAGATACCGTCACCTCAGCCCAGCCCACAGGGGTGCCCCAGGCCTGGGATTGCAGTCCCCTCTGCTCTGTCTTAATGCTTATGTTAAGCATCCCTGAAGCATCCCTCCAGTGCCACTTGGTGTGATGCCCTGAAATCTTGAGTCCAGATTCATAGTCCCCTCATAACACAAGAGAGCACAGTCTGCTTTTGGGCTCACCAGAGTGTGTTAATCATCACAGGCTGGAGCAGAGCACGTGCACAGGGGTCCTTGCCACCCCTGGGCTACTAGACACACATCCAGGGACAGGACACCACACACAAGGAGGTTTAGCAAGGAAGCACAAGGACCATGTATACAGCTCATGACATGGCCCCCAGGTCCCTGCTCAGATGTGAGGCTCATAAGAGGTTACTGGAGTCTCTATGGTCTTGTCCAGATCGCCCACTCCTGGCCATTCTTAAAGTGATTCAAGTGCACACATGAGGACCCCAGTTCATCTCTAGAACCTCCGTAAATGCTGGGTGTGGTGTCTGCCTGTCCTCCAGCTTGGGGAAGTGGAGACAGGCAGATTCCTGGGACTGGCTTCAGGCAAGTGAGAGGCTGTGTCTCAAAAAAATGGTGGCTAGCACCTAAAGGAATGACACTCGAGGTTATCCCCTCTGTAAGGTCGTTGTTTTGGGGTCAGGGTCAGGTAAACTTGAGAGGTGTTCCCTCTGGGCCAGGCCAGGTCTGGAGGGTTTCATATTTAGAAGGACATGACCAGAGGACAATCTCTGCTCCATCCTCTGTCCAGGACAAAGCCACCGCCCTCTGTGGGAGAATAGCTCTGTCTAGGACGATGCCACCGCCCCCTGGAAAAATAGCTCAATCTAAGACAATGCCACCACCCTCTGTGGAAAATAGCTCCAAGACAATGCCCTCTGTGGAAGAATAGCTCTTTTCAGTGCATGGATTGGAAATGCTGTAGGAGACAGTTGTTTTCCTTAATTTTAAAAACCATAACTTGTCGGGCATAGTGTTGCACGCCTTTAATCCCAGCACTCAGAAGGTAGGAGGATCACTGTGAGTTCAAGGCCACCCTGAGACTATATAGTGAATTCCAGGTTAGCCTTGACTAGATCTAGACCCTACCTCAAAAAAAATAAATAAATAAAAATAAAAATAACATGAGAGAGGGAGCTTAGTCATCCTGGTTTCTAAAGTAAAGTACTCCAGATAGTAATGTGGTACAAGAGAAAGAACGGGAAAAAAAAAAAAAAAACCAAACCAGACAAGCCCTGCTTAAGAATTTGGTTTGTCATAACAGGGCCCAGTGAGACTAAAGAAAAGACGGCCATCAGTCATGTGAGAGCACCCAGCTCCTAAGGGTCTGTCTCTGCCCTACTGTTTAGCGACCACATGCGTGGGCAAACCGCCGACTTCATTGTAACTGATAAGAAATCAAAGCAGACAAACATTGCCCAAGTAGGGCTCTGTCCTGGAATTAAAGAAACACACTTGGCAACACAGGATAAGCCAGTGTGACAGAAACCAACACTTTTTGACACAATGACCCCTAAGCTCACAACCTTAAAGCAGCCTTAATACTCACCCACCACGACTCAGGGAACTGAGCAGAAGAGGAAGATTGTGAGAGCCGTGGTGGGGGAGACTATCCAGAGGCATGGCACCCCTCAGTAACAACACACTTGGGCCAGGAGAACCAGGCTGAGTACTAGGCTATCCATGGTCCCCTGCCACAAGGACTGATCGAGCTGATTGGGGATGGGGAGGGGGGGCTTTGGGGAATTGGGGATAACAACTCATTGTTTGCCCACTAAATAATGTAACTCATTATGGTCAATAAATATAAAAAAAAGAAAAATACAAAACAAAACACACACACAAAAGAAACACACTTGGATCTCTTTAAACCAAGAGTGAACACAGTGCCACCGCTGGTGCTTCTGAGGTCCCTGTGGGCAAAGGACAGGCCACATGCGAGTGAGGAGTCAGCACTATGTGAGTTAGGGACACGCGGCTTGAAACATTTCTCAAGGGAAAGGATTTAGAGGCAGGACCTGTGGACCTTGCTGACTCAGAAACACACACACACTCACCATTGGTCACAACACTTTTGTGTGCAACACCTCCGTGGGCAATTCCTTCCTTTTCACATCCGTTGCTTTCGGTGGTAGTTAATCGATCTCCACACGTACACGTTGTTCGGGGTCAGGAGTACGTCCAGTCACTGAGGAAGCAGGGCAGAGACATGGCCGAAGGGACGTCAGCTGTGTGGGCATTCTTTGTCCAGGTTGGCCACCTGTGCTGTTCAGGGCAAGGGAACCTACAGTGGTTGCATTCTTTTAGGCCAGCTAAGTACTTGATTGTAAGATTGACTTCCGAGCGAGTTACGTAACCGGAACTTAGCAGAAGAAACATCTCGCAGAAATGTTCTCAGGAGAGTTATTTGTAAGGACCGAAAGAAGTGTTCCCTCAGTTCTGTCCCATAGTTCATTCTTACATTTCATTCTTGAAGTTCATTCGTTTTCCCGAAAATACTAAAATCACAAGTAGAAAGAAAGTCATCGGCTGGTGGTCGTTGCCAGAGAGTCTCGTGTGGACACCTCGGAAGTGATGGATGGAGACGTGTTTTTAGATGTCCTGTTGTCTTTCACACCCACACAGCAGCCATGCGACATTGTCTGTGCTGAGACACTTAACACGAGACATTCCTTTTCCTCTGCTCAGCAGTGCTGACTGCTGTCACCCTTGGGAACATAATTGGGCCACGACAATGCTTTAAGGGAGTCCATATCCTTTGACCTTGTGATTTAATTTTCGATAGCTCTTGGCAAAGAGAAACTTCCATATTTGCCCTGATTCTGCGAAGCCC
>PVHP010038733.1:0-16707 GCA_004024765.1 Zapus hudsonius | reverse complement strand
AGTGGAGCTGGTGTAACACCTATTACCTTGTTCCCAGGTCAGGGAAAATAAAGGAGAGAAGTAAGGACTTTATCAAACAGGAAGAGAATCAACTGACCAACTCCAAACAGTAATACAGATTCTCTTGGAACAGGCTGGGAAGAATAGGAGCTCTGCAATTCCAGAACTACCCTTTTTGCTCCTCCCCATGTGTAAGCACAAAGGGATTTTTCTCCCAAGCCCTTGTCAGAACCCAGTGACTGTCCTGAGGTCTAACCCTGAAGAGCATGGCGGCCCCATGGTGGCCATTCTAGGCTTGAATGCAAACGTGGCCCTCTGAGCTTGTCTGCTGCCTGGCCCCAGCTCCCAGGTCTCCCCATCTCCCTCTCTAGTCTTGGGGATCATTTACCCTGTGACCTCAATTTGTAACTTGTTAGGACCAATGAGTGGCTTCCATGACCACTGCTACACCGGCGACAGGGACACTCAGGTACCTTTTTCTCTAGGCACTCAGGAAAATCTGATTCCCAAGCTCCTCTGAGCTTCCCAGCACTCCTGACAGGAGAGACCACTGGCCCTACATTAGGGGCTGCACAGGAGCCGAGAATCCCACCATCCATGTGCCTCACCATGTCACTACCAGCTTTCCTGGGGAAAACCATCACAGATCAATGGTAGTGTTGCAGTCAACTTTCTGTTGCTGCACAGAACGAACCCAAGCAAAAGCGACTTGTGGAGGAATGGGTTTATTTGGCTTATGGACTCGGGGGGGGGGGGAGATTCCATCCTGGCAGGAAAAACGATGGCATGAGCAGAGGGGTGGACATCACCTCCACCCCAGCACTGCAAACAATGGCAGGAAGGTGTGCCAAACACTGGCAAGGGGAAGTTGGCTTAAAACCCCCATAAGCCTGCCCCCAACAACACAGCTCCATCAAGGTTATAAAACCCAAACTGCCATCAGCTGAGGATCGATCATTCAGGACACATTCATTTGTTTGTGGGGGACACCTGGATCAAACCATGACAAGGCAGTTCTCCATTGAGGGGGATTTTGCCATTCCAGGGAGCAGTTGGATATGTTGGAAGACTGTTTTGATTGTCACAACTGGGGACATGCCACTAACATCCAGCACATGGGAAGTACTCTAACCATCCTACTTGTAGACACCCCTCCCCCCAGCAAAGAACTACTTTGTTACCCCAAAGCATTGATGGTTCTAAGATTCCAACCCATCCTAGTTTTCAACCTTGAGGTTTGAGTCCCCGACTCCAACTCCCCCTTTTATTGTCTCCAGTGCTGAACCAACTTGATGCTTTCAAAGCTATCCTACAACTTCAAGTTCAACTTGTCACCATGAACAGTTAACATTTTAGTATTTGCTGCCTACCGGGCAGCTGGCTTGCCACTTTCTCTTATCTTTCTTTTTAAATATTTTTTTATTTATTCATTTTCAAGCAGAGAGAGAGAGAGAGAGAGAGAGAGAGAGAGAGAGAGAGAGAGAGAGAAAGAGAGAGAGAGAGAGAATCAGGGCCACCACCTTGTGGGTCTGGCTTTGGCTTATGTGGGTACTGGGGAATTGAACCAGGGGCCTTAAGCACTGGAGGCAAGTGCCTTAACCGCTGAGCCATCTCTCCAGTCCTCTCTTGTTATCTTGAAGTATTCATTCTCATCAGACCTGAACTGAGCTTTTCCTATGAGCCTGGACACCATGTGCTTCAGTATAGGGATGGGACATTGGGATCAGCTTTTACTCATGGCACAGCACAGAAGCTCAGAGATTAATTGACATGTCCAGGCTCACCACTGATTGCCAGTTGAACTTTGTGGCCACCGCTCTTTAGAGTCTACTAGTGATGGCTGCCCATGCCAAGGGCAGCCATCGTAACCCTTTTCTCTGCTGGGCCCCCTGTGGGTGCCCAGATGTTGTGGTGGCCTGTGTGTCTGCCAGAGTTGGGAAGATGACGACAGGGTTGAAAGTGACATGGATCATCAGGCAAAGGAGAGAGCTGGAACCAAGAGTTCCAAGTCCCCACCCAGGTGCTTGACAGGCCTCCCAGAGAGTGTGAATGGGTTTGGTGGGGATAATAGTCTCTCCAAATACACTCACTGCTAGCCTTGCCCATTGAGCCCGTTCAGCTTTCAAATGTTCTGTGCAGTAGAGCAAAGGATGGGTGTTTTGTCTTCTTTTTTTGCCCTGCTTTTTTCTTTTTTAGGGAAAGCAATTTGCTCCTTTCTGCTTGAGAATGAGATCTGGCAAAGGAAGGGCTTGTTTCCCCCTTCTCTCGCTCCCCCACTCGCTCCCCACCCTTCAGTGGAAAAAAAAGTCTTGGAGGGGAGTGAGGGGGAATAAGAACACAGGATCCATGCTAAGCAAAACTATTTGCATAAGCTGTACACTTGGTTCTTAGAGTCTGGGCTGATCCAACCTATGACAAATTCCTCTGTCTCGGCTACCTGCCAGCTGCGTGTTCATCAAGGCTGGCAAGACAACCGAAGTCTACATTCTGTACTAATTAACGACCTTCAGGGGAGAAGACCACCAATTGCAATGCCAGCACACTTCACTTGTTAAAGGGGACAGGGGGCCTTGTTGGACAAGACCCAGGCTTTTTTTCTTTGGGTGATGGGTGGGTAAACAGGCCAGGAAGGGTAAGGGGTGGGATGGGGCTGAAGTTGAGAGGGTGTACAGTAACTAGAAAGACAAACCCCATGCTATAGGAAGAGATGGAAAGGCACTTCACATTCAGAACTTTATATTGAACCCTGGGCTTCTGCAAGGTAGCTGAGGCCATCAGGAAACATGGCGGTGAGGGGCTGGATGATCTGAGGCTGCAGGTGCAGTCCTGTCTAAAGCATGCAGGTTGCATTATCTGCTGGTTCTATAGTGGGAGTCCCCAGTTACGTCCACAGCACTAAGGCATCTGCACTGAAGAGCTATGCTGCTATAAGCCATAGGGGGGAACCCCCCACCTGAACCTCACTATGTCACTTCCTTCAGTAGTGAGCATGGAGTGGGAATGATGAGAATGATAAGAACCCATGGTGTGGGGAAGACATCACTGGGACTGCTCCCTAGCTGCTGGTTTGTCACTCTCTTGGACCCCTAGTTGTCTCTGGCCCTTGTACAAACTCGGGGAGTCCCCCTTCTGTATAGAGAGAGCTTCTAACTACAATGCGTGGAGACCTGACTGAAGGCTAAAGGCCCAAGAGATCATGTCATTGACCTTCCTGACCCAGGTGGATGGTGACGCATGTGGCTTCCAAGAAATGATTGGGATACCTCAGTGTCCTTCTCTCCCAATCAGATGTTGGCAAAGACACCTTCTTCCAGAAGCTTCTCCCAGCTGTTCTTCTCCCAGAGGATAGCCAAACTTTCTCTCCTCTCTGTTCCAGCACAGCCCTTGGTACCCAATCACCAAAGACTCAGTTTCTTTCTTACAGATATATCCATTTGGACCATGATAGGTAAAATTGGAGCCAATGGTCTTTTCCCAAGAAGGAGCCTGGTGGAGAAAGATGGGGTGCCCCTCTGCTCACCCCAGCCCCTGCAGGCCCCAGCCACCCCCATATCACCAGCCCCATGCTTCATTAAGGGAGCACAATGTGTCCCCATGGTCGCCTGCCAGCCGGGATGTCCTGTGTGACAGCAGATGCAAAGAGAATGAACAGGCGGCTGAAAGGGCTGGGGACAAAAAGAGCACATTGTCAAGGGCTCTGAAAGGGCTGCCGGAGAGGGGACATATGCATCTGAAAAAAATACCCCAGTGGGTCTCCCCCCTGCTGGCCTCAGCCCGCCCTCACCCAAACCTTCCACTGATGCTGCACAAAGATGTCTTCAGACCAGCAAGGCCAGGCCAGCTCTTGCTAACAGCAGGCATGGGGCTAAGAGTGAGAGTGGAAGCAAGGTTCTCAGGGCAGAGTCCCTCAAGGGGAACTCTCCACCCCTAGCTGGCCCCTGGCTGCCATCAAAGCCTGGGGTCATTGCATTCCAGTCATCTGTATTCACCTGACCCTCCGACTTTCCTGCAGGCTCCGAATAGATAGTGAGCCAGAGTCAGGCAGCAGAGACAGAAGCTTCCTGAGCATGAAGCTCTCCCATGTCTTGGTCGGGTACCTTTTTGGTGTCATCCGGCTCCATCCAGAGAAGGGTAATGGAACATCTAAAGGGGTTCAATGTTCCTTTTGGGTCTTCCCTTTGCTGTTCTGCCAGGATTCAGGGCCAAAACCCAACTTGGAAAGTGATCAGTCACACCTATAAAAATCTCAGGGCTTGGTTGGATTTGTGAGTTTGAGATTCAACAAAGTAGGAAAAAGAAAAGCTAGAATATTCTACCAGATGCTATTTTGTGAGAAAACAACGTTATGGGTTTGCAAACCTAGACTCTGTATATGAAAGGAAAATATCTGAGATATCTTGTATTTCTCTTCTCATTACCCTTTCTCCCACCCTCCTCCCTTTTCTTGGCTTTGGTACCCTTTGGGTGCCATCCCTGTCAATTAAGAGAGGGTGAAGAGGCTTCTAAAGAGGTCCAGTATTCTTTCTGGGTCTCCTTTTTGTTGCTCTGCCAGGGTCTGCAAGTCAATATCAGAGTCTCAAGTCTTCACTGTCTCTTGTGAACATTACGTGAAAGTCCCATAAGCCTCTGTTTCAACATTAGAAAACCAAGACAAGCGTGACGGCAGTGCCGGCGGCCTTATGGACTCCACTTCCATGGGCAACAGAAATGCCTGCCTCTCCCACAGGGCCACTTGAGGACCAGATGAGACGCCAGAGTTGTAGACAGTGAGCACTGAAAAAACTAGAATTATTATTTTTTTAAAGCTCTAAAAAGCTTGGAGGGAAGCTGCCATTGCCCATGACCACATTCTTTTGTAGGGCATTTTCTAAATCAGAAACTGCTCCTTGGCAGGGCTTTCTGGAAGTGTGGATAAGGATTTGATTGCAGTCAGGATTTTCTCAAATCAATCCTCAGCCAGGCGTGACAGAGCACACTTCTAATCCTAGCTCTTTGAAAGTGAAGGCAGGAGAATCCGGTGTTCAAGGTGAGTTCAAAGGTAGCCTGGGCTACATGAGACCCTGTCTCAAAAACCTTTAAAAAATCAATTGTAATTGAAAGTAGCAAGAAACTATGAAGGGAGGAGAAAGAGAGGGAAAGTTGTAATGGAAAGGGAGAGGGAACAAGAAATGGGAATGGGAAGAAAAAATTGCCCATTTTCTATCATATGTAGAATATATATTTAAGTATATATACATGTGTGTGACATGAAAGCAGAGTGGATACTTCCTGGGGGGAAGAAGGGGACCCTGCAGGGAAGGGCCAGGGGGGGGCAAATAAGGATATGGTACAGTGATATATGTGTCTAAAAATGTTATAATGAAGCCAGTCATTTTGTACACTGACTAAAAAATAGTTGAACCATAGAATCTCTAATAATTGCATTAAGGAAACAGATTTGAATATGGAGAAAATTATTTTGCAGAAATATTTTTTGTTATATCTACAATACAGTTCAAAAAATGTCAACTCAGTAATTTCTCTCTGTAACTATCATGAGCCCCTGGATGTTCTACACAGGAAACTCTCTCAGTCCAGAAAGGAGTCTGTGGGATCAATATCCCCTCATCCCATCCCTGGCTGCTTGCCCACAGTGGATTTTCTGACATGAGAAAGTTCTCCCTCCACCTAAGGTCACTTCCTTTCCCCCCTCATCTTCTCCAAAGTATGATGTGGTGCTGGACCCCACAGGCAGACTCCAGCTCCCGGGGAAATGAGCTCACCACTACACCAGCAGATGTGGGGAAGTCTGTGTGATCTCTTCCAACAGCTGTCCAAGATTCTTCCCCTGAAAGTTCCCAGGTGCCTATGGGGGAGGTAGGCAGGGGAGGGCAGTGGAGAGAGAGTCCAGGAAAGAATGTAAGCTCTCCACTCGATGTGTGAACTGTTCAGTTCAGGGAGAGCTCAGTGTTTCAGGGCTGGGGCACAGGATGGGAGGTGTCATCAATGAGTTTATTTTGTTCCAGATGTATGAGACCAAGTTCTGATTCCCACGATACACATTGCATTGCCACACCAATACAGACACACACACACACACACACACACACACACACACACACACACACACACACACACTGATGTTCCACACTAGGCTCAGCACTGCAGAGGAGAGAGGAGCCTGAGGCTTAGAGAAATACTTCTTGCTTTTAAAAGAATTTCCCATATGAACTCAAGTAACTTGTTTCTGAATTCCCTGGAAGCCTGGTAAATGTGTCTAAAAACGTCATAATGAAGCCAGTCATTTTGTACACTGACTACAAAATAGTTGAAACATAGAATCTCTAATAATCCCATTAAGAAAATGGATTTGAATATGGAGAAAATTATTTTGCCAAAGAGGTAGGCTTCCCTTTGGACTAAGCTGGCCAGAGAGGCTTTGTGGAGGAAGTGGGCTTGAACTGGCGGAAGGAGGAGTTCACTGAGACAGGAGGGCAGGAGCTGGATCCTAGGCTGAATGGAGGGGAGGAAGCGACTCTCCTCACCCGCACACATCCCAGCCTGCTATGGAAACATCCCTGGAAAAGTGATCTGACTATTCCATGGTTCCTCAAAGGATCATGAGTACATCATCTCCCTCATATGCAAAATGCATCCAGGAAACATTCTAGAATCCCCAGTAAGTCTTTAAAGAGGCTCGCTGCCTACATGACTGGCAGATCTTTGTGTCTACTGACTTCTGTTACCTTTGGCATCCAGGTACTCATAGTTTGAAAGGAAATCTGAAACTGAGGGGCCACCAGACCCCAAACACTTCCTACGTGGTAAGGGATTTCACCCAACAAACACTATTGAACACCAAGTATGAGCCAAGCTCCAGGAATTTAGAGATAAATTCGGATATCACCACCTCAGGTCATACATAGCAAGCAATGAAGGCACAATGCTAGAAAGTCCATTATAAAACATAGGCAAGGGCTGGAGAGATTGCTTAGTGGTTAAGGCACTTGCCTCCAGTGCCTAAGGCCCCAAGTTCAATTCCCCAGTACCCACATAAGCCAGACACACAAGGTGGTGGCCCTGGTCTCTCTCTCTCTCTCTCTCTCTCTCTCTCTCTCTCTCTCTCTCTCTCTCTCTCTCTCTCTCTCCCTCTCTCTCTCTCTCTGTCGCTCTGTATCTCTGCTTAATAAAGAAAAAATAAAAAAAATTTTAAAAACACAGGCAAAATAAAACATAAGATAATGTTACTAATTTTTGTTTAGCAGTTGGGAGATGTTAAGGAAGGCTTGGTAGAGGAAGTGATAACTGGGCTGGACTCTGGAGGCTGAACAGACATCTTTTATATTGATCCATGTTTCAAAGCACAATACATGACCCTGAGGATGAATGAGAAAGTTCCCAGTAGAGTAGACAGTGTATAGAAGGCGCTGGGTCATTCATTTGCTCTCAAGCCACCTTGAGCAAAGGAATTCTAGTGGGAAGTTCCCAAAAACTAGCTGACTCCATGGAAACAAGAATACTAAGAGACCCTGCACAGAGCCAGTGTGACGAAAGAGAACCATGTCTTCATCCTGCCCCATGGACTGTTCTCCAGTGTTACAGTAGTAACACTGTAACAGCCCAAGAATGCTGGAAACTTCTCATGAACCAGGCTCTGGCCCAGGACTCTGTATTTATGAATTGCACCTTCACGATTCTGTGGGCAAGCACAGGTAAATACTTCCATGTTTCAAAGGGAGTGGAGAGCCAGGTCAAGCGGTGACACAAGGGCCCACAGCTGTCTATTACCAGAAGCTGGGGCAGAACCCAGGGAGAAAAGTTCTGGTTCCTGATCCATACAGTCCACATACCTGTTTGCTTTCTGGTGATATCCAGTGAAGCAAAACTGTTTCTGGCCAATGATATGATGGCTGTAGGTGGAGTTTCAGGTACTGGGAACCACAGTGTTGTCATATCTGCTACTTTTCCCCCAATCTCAGCATAAAGCTGGAGGAAAGCAAGACAGGCAAATGTGCTGGGAGGGTGGTGCCTTGGATTGTTGGAAAGGGGTCCTGGGCACAGCCGTATCCCTTTAGTCTTTGTCTTACTGGAGCATTAAAGACTGCCCACAGGCCTCCTTCTCACTCCTCCAAAATCCTCAAGTATTTCATTACTCAGATGAACCCTAGGCACAGAGAACACAGGGCATTGGTGCCACCCTGAGAACACAGGGCAATGCCACACAGGTGGCCTATCAGATGGCCTGCTTACCATGGACTTCATGCCATTTTGCAGTTGGCTCAGAGCCAAGAGCACAGTAGCCTCATGGTGGTCACATGTGTAGTTCAGCCTCATACCCTGGCACTGCGTCTGAAGACCTCCTAGCTCAGAGCTTTGTGCAGAAGATGAAACCCCTGGCACCTCCTGAAGCCACCTGTCTGCAGTGGGGCAAAGTTTTTGAACCCTCCATTTGATGTAAAACAACTTCCTGTCTCCAAGAGGAACTGGGTCTCCTCCCACTAAAACGTCATCAAGCTAACTTCAGTTTCTTTCCTCTTAGGTGACCAGGACAGGTTAAACAGGCTTTCATTATGTCCCATGCCTGATTGACAATCAGGATTCATTGGGCTAGGAGGATGGCTCAGTGTGTAAAATGTAGGCAACTCAAGCACAGGCACTGGAGTTTGTGCATCCCCAGTACCACATAAAAATATTGGGCATGGTGGCATGGGCCAGGAATCCCAGTACTGGGGAGGCAGAGACTCATTAACTAGTCAAGCCAAACTGGTTTTAGTGTGAGACCATGTCTCAAAGAATAAAGAGGAGAGCAATAGAGGAAAACACTTGGAGTCAACTTCTGGCCTCCACTAACAGGCACACACACACACACACACACACACACACACACACACGTGTGTGTGTGCGCGCGCGCGTGTGTGTGCGTCCCAATATATCCAAACATGTATATACACATAACACAAAGAAGAAAAAGAAAACTATTAACTATCCCCGAGCTACTACTGAGGATTGTGCAGAATGTATTTAGACTACTGTCCCCTGAGGCCCTCAGAGCTACTGAGTTGGGGAGGTCTCTAAACAAACACAGTTCAGTCCCACTGGCAGCACCCTTAAGGTTCAAGCCGAGTGGGAGGAAACCATAACTGTGCTTGGGAAGTGAAGACAGCAGCAGGGCCCCTAAAGCTGACACTGAGCAACAGAAAAGATCTTAAGCAGAACAGGAAAGGGGCATGGGGTGTGTGTGTGGGGGGGTGGTGCTTGGATAGCAGTTATGGGTGGGGCAGGAAGATGCAGGGGGCAGCTGCATCCTTAGAGGATGGGCCATTGATGCTCCGTTTGCACCTCCAGAGAGTCCTCTTGACTGGGCAGCTCAGGCTGTCTGGGAAGGCAAACCCCTGGGGGTCCAGCATGTCCACTGAAGAGAGAAGATGAGGAGAGCTGGGGTTTTTTAGGGTACACCTACAAGCCTCAGCCCACAGTACTTCAGTGTGTGGAGAGAGATGGAAGGCAGTGCCACAATCTACCACCTGTTTGCAAGGGTCAGTGCAGGAGGTTTGCTGGGTGCAAGGCAGGAGCAAGGGTCTTCCCAGAGGCTTCAGGCTCTATTTGCACAGATGGAATGGACTCTTTCCAAGCTGGCTTGTGTGGTATCCAAGAAAATCCATGACATGTGAAGAATGGGTCTGTAGGTCAGCCAGAGGTGAGGCTGATGCTCTGGGGCTTGGGGTCTGGTGTGATGATCAGCACATTCTGGAGACCCAGAGTGTCACTTCAAACTAAATGGAAAGATAGTCCCAGAATGTGGAGAGGGAGGAAAGAGGATTTCCAGAGACTCCATTCCTCAAGAAAACCTCTAAGAAAGAAAAAGTCTGTCCCTAGGTTGGGTGAATCTATGAGCACAATGTCACAGAGTGACATAAGTATTATCTGCCCAGAGCTCTTTCTCCTGTTTCCCTAGGGAAAATGCCAAAAATACCAGTAACCTCAAGACACACAGAAAGGCTGGCCAGCCACGAAGGTCAGCACCATCTTTTTCAAAGTAGACATTGGTCACTTTTCCAGAAGCCTCTGCCTAGAGAAGGCTCCAGCATTCTCACTGGGACTGATCAATATCCATCTTTACCTCTGACCATCTTACAAGAGCTCAACTGACAGCCAGTGGCTACTCCTGTGGCCAATATGTCATCCTCCTATTGCAGAACATCCAACTGCAGAGCCCTTCCCTCTCTCCCATCCAGTCTTTGTCATTAGCTCTGCGTATCCACACCTTACTATTTGATTTTTTTTGGCCTAAAATAAAGTTCAATTCATGAAATAAAATTATAAGTGGCTGAATATCTTTCTTTGGAGCACAGATGTTTTCAGAGCAAGAATCAATTCCCCTACTGCAGGGTAAAGTGCCCACATGCCTTCCTTTAGAGGAGGGGAAGTAAGAGGGAAAAGAGAGGGCAGGAAGAATAGGTAGATGAAATGAAGGAGGGAAAGAAGAAAAGAAGAAAGGAAAGAAGGAGGAAGGGAGAAAGGAAGGAAGAAAGGAGGAAGAAAGGAAAGAAAGAAGGAAGGAAAGAGGAAGGAAGGACAGGTGATAGTTAATTTCTATTATCAATTTAATTGGATTAAGAAACACCTAAGGCAAGATGAGGCACACCTTTGGGTGTGTCTGTGAGGGCTTTTTCAAGAGGATGAAGAGAGAAGACTCACCCAGAATGTGGGCTGTGCCATCCCATGGGATATAGTCTCAGATTGAATAAAAGAGGGAAAGAACTCGACTGATAAGTGATAAGTGATTCACCTCACTCACCCTTCTGTGCTTCCTGACTATGGACTTAATGTGAGCAGCCCTCTCACACACTGTGCCTTCTCCACCCTGATGGACTGAATCAAGTTCATGAAATGTGAACCAAAATAAACCTCTCCTCACTCAAGTTGCTTCTGGCCAGTCTTAGTTACAGCAATAGCAACAACAAAAATCAACAGGCTTAGGAAGATGGCTCAGCAGTTGAATGTGATTGCTTGCAAAACTTGCCAGCCCAATTTAATTCCCAAGCTGCCCAGGTAAGCCAGGTGCAGAAGGTGGTACAAATGTCTGATGTTTCTTTGCAGTGGCAAGAGGCTCTCTCTCTCTCTCTCTCTCTCTCTCTCTCTCTCTCTCTCTCTCTCTCTCACAGAAAGAGAGAGAGAGAAATAAATGAATATTTTTTAAAGTAACTAACACAAGAAGAAAGAAAAGAAAAAAAGGGAAAGGACCAGGGTAGAAAAGAGAAGGAAAGAGAGAGGAAAGGACTGTGTGGTAGTTTGAATGTATGTCCCCCATAGACTCAGGTGTTTTATTAAAGCTTGTAATATAGATCTCCAGCCACCTGGCTTGAGGAGGTGTCACTGGGGAGGATTCTGGGGTCCAGCCCAAAGGTGTGTTTGGGGGTTGATCTGAATTCCAGCCCAAAAATATGCAGAGAAGTCTGTGCTCTGGGAGGTCCTGCTTGCTGCAAGAAAAAAAAAGTTTCCCAAACACTTGCTCTGATAGGCTTTTCACTGAAAATCAAGGACTCCATTCAGCACAGAGGCCAGGGACACTCAGAGCCTACAGGGAAAGAGAAGTCACCAGGCAAAGCATCAAACAAATCAGAAATCAGAAACCATGTGAGTGGGGAGAAATGGAGAGAATATTCTTCTACCTCTAGCTTTCCCATTGAAGGTCTGGGGATTATAAATTACTGGTCCATTGTCAGGGAAGGCTTGCCTTGGAAACTAGAGAGACTTAGATTCAGACCCCATGATGAAGTGTCTCTAAACTGGGTCAGGGACAAAAGCAAAGGACAGACGATACCATAAATAATGAACTTACAGGGCAGAAGGTGTCAGCCCAAGCTTTCAGGGGCTCTTTGCAAGAGAGGGGAAACCCAGAATGTAATGATTTTCTGGGTGGTTTTGGAGTTCCTCAACTTCGATTTATTGATTAATTATTTAGTTCAGCACTTATGTAGCCCGTAGCCTGTTACAACTACTTCTAACAGATATCTTTAACTCTAGTCTGTTCCTGGCCTGACCTGTCCTGTCCTCTGCAATACTCCAAGGTAGATCTTTCTGGGACTATGCTTCAATTGTGTTATTCATCTTTATAAAACCTTCCAGCAGTTCCACTGGGAAGAAATAAAAGGGAATTTAGATGGACATTCAAGGCCATATTACCTGCATTCTACTTTATGAAGCCCTCCAGGTGACTGTGACCTGTGTTGAAGATAGTTATTCCCACATGGTTTATCTCATCTCCAAAATGCAAAATGAGTGTTCTCTCCAGACAAGAACCCCTCCTGAATACATCCATGCAACCCGTTGGCTCAGTTTAGCACCAGACAGGTGTTCAAGAGAGCATGGAGAGATCATCTCTGCCTCTACACAGAGCTGCTATCCAGAGGAGCACTGGGGAAAGATGCATCACTATGTATGTTTGTTATTATGTGCTTTTGTTTAGAATGTGCTGGAAGATAGAATCAAGACATGGAGCGAGTGAGAATAAGTGCTTGTCTGCAGAGTGCAGTTACCCACAGCAACATAAACACAGAAGTGCCAGATGTCCTTAAGTGACTGAACTCTTCCTTCATGGGGTTGGTTACTGCCTATACACACAGAGATAAACACTTTGAAAACTAGAAGACAGCAATGATGGTGGTGGTGGTGGTGGTGGTGATGACAGGGGTAACAGTAGCCATGATGGTTGTGATGATGGCAGTGATAGAATTGGTGATAATAATAGCAAAGACAGAAACTCACCACTCCCAATAGTAACCACTAACATATTGTGGTTACACATGTGACAAATGCTATTCTAAGCATTTGAATTACTAACTTATTCTCACAACAACCCAGTGACAGATGAGACTTAGGAGAGAATCACATGAGGAAATCAATTCAGATTTATTATTATTATTGCAAGATGCCAGGTAACCCAGTGAGAAGGTGGAAACAGACACCCAGAAGCTAGATAGACTCTGCTGCCATGAAGTGACATAATTTGGTTGGGACTGCTCTATTGACCCAAAGGTGGAGAAGGGAGAGGTGAGGGGCCAAATACACCTGAATGCATTCTGCAAAGGGCAGTATGGGGTTTCAGGCCAAGCAGGGACATTCTTGGTGTTGTGGACAGCGTGGACCCTCTTGAACAGCTACTGCTCCTCATTCACCTGCGCTGGGCGTTTGGGCTTTGTTAGGAGCTTGCTTTCTTGCCTATACAGGTGAACTCTCTCCCTTCTTTTGGCTTTAATTTTTCTTCCCACCATCCTCCTCACCCTGATGGACACTTCATTCATCTCCCTTTCTTCACTGCATCCAACTTGGATGAACTGTCTTATTTCACTGGTGATCTTTGAGTCTGAAGGACATTCTTTTCAATTCCATCCTATAAGGCACTGAGCCAGACAGGTCTTTTTATGGGGAGACGTTAAAAGCAGACATACAGAAAGCTACAGTTCAGTGTGACCACCACAGGACCAGAGCTGTAGGGCTTCACAATAACCAAGTTGTGTGTCATCTCTAACTTACTGTGTGACCTTTGGGGCAGCTCCTTGCCCTCTCTGTGTCTCAGTCTCCTGTGGTGGGATCATAATATCTACCGCCCAGCAGTGCTCGGAGCATGAATGAATGATTATCCCAAACGCCCTCTGAGCTTCTGGGACAAAGGTGCTATGTTAATGCACAGTACCCCTCTTCTTCTTCTTCTCATTAGTATTATTCAAACCCAGATGGCATTATTATTGTTGTTGATTGACAGCCCTGCATAGCCCCATTCATGGATGTCAGAGAGCCAGGCGGTAGTTAACACAAGCAAAAACCATGTTTAAAACAAAGCCCAAGGAACTCTGCAATAGTGTGTGCCTTGGGTTACTATTAAAGCCCGAGCAGCTGCGGTGGCAACACGGGAGAGACAGGGCAAGGCAATGCACAAAGAGGGGAAAGTGGGTCTTGACACTGATCATATAATCGTGCTGGGCTTTTATAGACACTGGGAGGCCTCAAACAGAATAAATGCTTGAACTTGATCCACGGTTTACAGGCAGCGGCTGGGAAGGGCTTTGTCGCTGTCCCTGCCATGTTAATGACCCAGCTTGGGGCACTGCCGCCACCGCCCGCCCGCTCCTTCCAAAGAAAACAAACCCAAGTGTGTAACTCATGTCTGGCAATGAGTTTTCCATTAGATAAAAATAAATATAAATCTTCCACAGCTGGACAGCCTCCCTGCCACGGCGGAGGCCGGTGAAGGGGTCAAGGTGGCTACACACTCTGAACCCCTTAGTAGTGCATCCAAAGGAGGAGCCTTCTCTTTGTTAATTGTAAAGAAACACGTAAGAGCCCATGAAGGTGTTCGCCAGCTCGATGGATGGCGTCTGCACTGATGGGAGCAGAGGGGGTGGCAGGTGCGGAGGGAAGAGAGGTGGTCCAACTTTTCATCTATCCAGATGGAAGAAATTGCGTGACAGGTCCACGCTGACCATGTCGAGGCTTCAGTTAGTGCTGCCTGGCCACACGAGAGGACTTGAGTCCTCATGGTATCCAATTAACTGCCTTGGAGGTTTAAAAGCCATTACCCGCCAGCATCTGGCCGGCCATCTTTACAGGACATGGGCGCTCTTGGCAGCACTGGGCACTGAAAAGTGGGGTGCACATCTTCTGTGAGGGTTCCGGACCAGTGGATGGAAAGCCTTTGCTTCTAGCATGTGCATGGATGCAGGAGCTGGGGAGGCCAAGAGGACGGCCATGTGAAACTTGGCAAGATGCAAAGGGGGGAGCGGGTAGAGGAAGAAGCCTGCAGAGCACACCCCGGTGGAGGATCCTTTGAGGGTGCAGAGGAGGGAGAAGCAGGGACAGAGGCAGAATTAAGGGAAGGGGAGTAAGACATCCGGAGGCTCAGGAAGGAAGCCTGGAGGGGGTACAGATGTGTTCTTGGAGGTGCTGGTTAGAGTGTCTGACGCTCCCCTCCCTTCCAACTCCCCCCCCCAGACAGAGCAGGAAGGACCCAACACTCTGCTGCATAAAGCAGGCGCCAGTCATAACAACAGTAACTGCTTCTTTGACCCAAACACTTTTGCTTTCTTTTCTTCTCTATATTTTCTCATATTTTCTCTCCTCAACAAATTTCTTTCCCTTACACGATCCTTCATGATAGCCTTTTCTTTGCCACCAGGGGGGCACCCATGCACCTACCACTCACTCAGCACCAAGGATTCCCCCACCATGTCTACCTTCCAGAGACGGCTCATCAGTGGGGTCTGTCTTCCTAGTGTCAGGAATGGCTCCTCGATGCTTACAGAGTGCTGAAACAGAAACAATCCGTGATGCTCGGGTAGGAGCAGAGGTGGGGTAAGAGCTGTGGGGGTGGGGGGGTCAGGGTTTGGTAATAGTAGGGAGGCATTCCAGGAGAAAGTGGCTGAGCTGAAACATGAAAACCAAATGGAATTACATGGGGAAGAGTCAAATAACAGGAAATGCCATGTTCCTAGGGACCTCGGCTGCACCATGAAAGAGAAGATGGAATTGGAGCCAGACGAATTCCAAAGCAGTGAGGAAGACAGGAAAGCTCTGGGAATGCTAGAGGGGAAAGCAGGAGGGAGATGAGGCTGAGGGCCACATCATAAGACCTTGATGGCTTTAAGCATGGGGACAAGATTTGAAGAAAGAAAGGCCACTGAGGCTGAGAAGGAACAAGTTGAGTCAAGGGCATTGGAGGGGGAGGAGGAACCTGTTGCCTCCCTAGGACAAAACACAAATTGGAGGGCTGGAGGTGGGGCTCAGTGGTAGAGCCCTTGTCTGGCATGTAAGGAGCCTTAGTTCTGTTCTCAGCACTGAAAAAGGAGGAAGGAAGGGAGGGAGGGAAGGAGGGAGGGAGGGAGGGAGAAAGGGAGGAAGGAAGGAAGGAAGGAAGGAAGGAAGGAAGGAAGGAAGGAAGGGAGGGAGGGAGGGAGGGAGGGAGGGAGAGATGGAAGAAGGGAGGGAGGGAGGATGTGAGGAAGGAAGGGAGAAAGGAAGGAAGGAAGGAAGGAAGGAAGAAGGAAGGAAGGTAAGGGACAGGACGGGACCAGTTTTCGTGACCCGAGTGAGCTAGCAGGGAGCACAAGAGCTAGCTCTGTGCCCAGAATGATCAAATTATAGAAGGAGCTATGAGAAGAGCAGAGAGGGAGGCAGCCTGGCAAACTGCACCAAGTCTGATGAACTCCCTCCTCCTCACTCACTTTCTGATCTCTTTTCTTCTCCTCCAAGCTGCACTCCTTCCCTGCAGGCTCCCCTCCCCACCATGATGATTGCACCCCCCCCAGGCACCATATCTTCCTTCCCCTGATATACACATCACCATGGCTCCTAGCTACTCTTCTCCAATGGCTCCAAACATCTCCAAATCTTCCTTTCCTCGTCATTCTCTCCTTTGTCCAATCTCACATTTTCCCCCCAGCTTGCCACCATAAAGGGAGATGAGACTTGTTTCTCTTTGCAGGGCACAAACTTGTTTCCAGCTGCCTTCTGTAAGGAGAAGAAAGATTTGAAGGATTATGCTGGTGCAGGGTGACAGAGATGTGGCAGAGAAACCCAGAGAAATGAGTCAAGGGGAGTTCCAGGGCAGAAATAAATTAAGTTAGTCTTGTCGGTCTTTTTTCTTCACTGAAATTGTCCATAGGGAAAGATTTAATGAAGCCTCTAGAGATCTTCACATTCCATAGTCCTAAATTTGGAGGGAGGGAGGGA